>VUJU01000322.1:19696-121855 GCA_009835225.1 Aphis craccivora | reverse complement strand
AGATTTTTTAGCTCATTTTTGGTTGGTTTTTAATACATATAAATCCGCACAATAATTATTATATATTTAATTTTTTATTATTATACCTATATTATGAGTTAATGATACATAGATAGTAAGTAATTAAATAATATAAACAGCTGTTTTAATTATGAAAACCGTAAAATCAATAGAGTTAGGTTATTTTTATTTATTAATTCAAAATTATATATCAAATTGGTAGGTATGTAGAATAAATTAATGCAATCCCATACGCGTATACCTGCGTATCATGTGTTATTCTATAAGTATACGCACTTACAGAAAAACTGAGAAGTGAGTATACGCCGTATAACCCCGTATACACTCCACTACACCACTGTATAAGCCCTTTTATACAACAATACACACACAAAAAAAATGTACAAACCTTTGGCATATAGAAATTAAAAATAAAAACACGAAAGTGATAATTTAAAAAAAATATTTAAGCATTATTTATACTTTAAAAATAACAAAGTTCTAGCTTTAAAGGATAGGTAAAATAATACAAGAAAAGACAGCAGAGTTCCTATTGTCATTTTATAGAGTTCTTATAAAAAAAAAAAATGAATTAATGTCAACATTTTTTAAAAAATTTTGGTATAAAGATCAAATTAAAATAACGAGTATTTCTAATAGTGATTTTAATTTCAATTAAATTTAAAACTTCTGGGCAGTTTATATATTTATTAGTTATTACTTATTTAAAATATCATGAACAAACATAATATCCATTAAATCAACCCCGGATCGAAAGAGAATCTACTATATAGCACTATAGATTCCTGAACCAAAAGGAAAGAATCTGGTAGCAAGTTTAATCTATTTGGTATACTTCCGGGAGAGATAAATAAAAAACTTCCAGTACATTGTAAAATAACCAAAAGGAGAAATAAAGTAAAAGAAATTTTCATATAAAATTAGTGTTTGGTAAGTTTTAGATTCTGAACGAAGAGATGATGAATGTATTTTTATTTTGTTGTACTTCATAAACAAATAATTATGTTATAACAATTTTTACTAAATGTTTATGAATACAACATTTTTAGCTTTTTTGTTGAAAGTATTCAAGAAGTATTAACCATTTAAACTTTGGAATTATATTATTAGACAATATGAAGTTTTTAATTTAGAAGTAAAGTTATATCGTTTTTTACATATTATATTCAATGAAATTACAAAAATATTTACTCATTTTAATTTATTTTTAGGCATTTAAAATATTTGAATTTATTATTGTTGTTTTTTTAAATTTCTAATCAGAATTTTTGGTCTTGAAAATTCAACACAAGATTCCACATGAGTTGTTATATTAAGAATTTAAAGATATTGAAAATACAATTTTTACAACGTTTTTTATGTACTTAAGTCTTTTTGATGATTGTATTTTGACAATATTGCAAAATTTTAAAATTATTTTGTTGATAGTTAAGATAAGTAAAATTTGAAAATCTAATACAAGATTTCTCATAAGTAGATCATATTGAAATTTAAAAATTTAAAAATACATAAACACAAGTTTTACTTTATTATTTCCAGTCCAATAAAATTCCTCATTGATTTCCCGAGGATTACAGTCAAGGTTAAATGCTTATTATATTATCTATATTATTCATAGTTATTCACATAATAGTGGCGAATAAGAAACTAAAAGGGGCAGTAACTAAAAACAAATCTCGGCGAGGGAGGGGATGATCTACATTTTTTAAAATATATATTACACACTAATTGTATGAATTCAGACGTATACATTTCTTTTAATTTTTGAACAATTATTTGTAGATGAAGGAGCGATTCAAACTACTAGATACTCTTCCGCCTCAGCAGTCCCGTATACATACATTTACTATGGGAGATTAGTAAAAAAAATCTTACTTATATAGTTTATAGTTATATGACTTGTTTGAATTTGTTTTTATCAAGGGGATGGGGGCTAAAGAAATATTTCTCTAGAGAGGGATCTGGAGTTCAAAAATTGTAATACTTAGTTAAAAAATGTTTTTTGCAGAACTTAAAAAATGCCAAGGGGGATTTACTCCTACATTTTCCAATGTATATATGCTACGCTTGTAAAATAATGAAATAATAATAAAAAAACAATCACATTTCCACTGATTATAAATGGTGGCCAGTGGGTATATTAATATAATATTATCCATCACAAATCACAGTGTGAAATATTGTTGTTATACCTTGTCATGTAATATGTGCAGGATAGCATTGAAAGATTATCGGAAAAAAAATGTATATTTTTATTTAATTTTACTGCATGTTTACATTCATTATTCGCAATGGTCAGTGAAGCGCATGCCGGTAATGTTTATTTTATTTATTCCAAGAAGACTGTTAATACAAACGTCGTGACTTTATATTATGTTCTCTCTTTTCCGCTGGCGCTTACTATTTGCCCACAGTTTACTCGTCAGACGTTATAGTCGCCAATCGCCATTGTTCATTTATAATTGTTATTCGCTTAGTTTATATATACTTTAGAAATATATTACTATTTTAGATATTTGATGATTTCGTTTTTAATGTGAATATATGATTTGTAATTTAGACAAGAATACAAGATGCACGAGTACACTACCATATTGCCTATAAGTATAATAGTATATCAAACAAACATTAAAAAAATAAAATTTTAAAGCTTTTTGATTTATTACAAAAAAAAAAAAAAAAAACTAAAACAAAGACAGAAAAATTACAAGTCTTTATAAATGGCTCTAAAAGAGTAAAAATCTATTAAAAAAATCTATTATACCTATTACCTATGTATGAATACTTGATGGACATTTCAAGGTTCTATGGATAATCATTTTTGAATTAAATTTAAATTTAAAAATATGTATTTGCCACCTAAACATTGCCATTAATTTTTTTGTTTATATAGAACTTTTACTTTTTATCTAATTACCAAATAACAAACTAGATCCAATTTTCTATCATAAATCACCCTTAAAGTTAAAGATTAAAGTATTTTTTTTATTCCCATGAATAATGCCAGACACAAACACACCAAAAAATATCGATGTAAAATATCAGTTTAAAATCTATACTATCAGAATCTAAAATGTTGATGTTTCACTTATTCAATTTTAAAAGTTATATGATGTGTGCATTTATGTATAGATATATACAGTTGAGTTGAGCAGATCAACCTTAACCTACAAAATGTGTATGCCAAACACATTTTCGGCTGTCAGCAAATATTTTTGCCAAAACTTCAATGTTCAATTTAATGTTAAATATAGTATTTTTAATGAGTACGTCTAACGTGGTAGTTTGCAGTTTATGATGGTTTATCTACTTAGTATAACCATTAGCATAGTTCATAGACACCATAATACTTTTGTCTTACAAACTGAGACAAGGAATATAATTAATGATGGTTTATACATTTAATATTTATATTGTATATATAATTCATTATAATGTATTCTAAATATACCGAGCTAGTAGTATTTATTAACCAATTTTTAATTACAAAAATATAATCTTATATTATATAGGTAATATAGGTACTATACGGTTATTAGCTACCTATAGGTACCTATATTATTACAATGTGTGACCTGCATGTGAAGATTTTATAGTTAAAAAATGTATAGATATTTATATTAATTAAAAAATAATAGAATAATATTCATATAGGTACATAACGATACACATAATATATTATATTATATGCACGTATCTACGTATGTATTCATTATTTTAAAGCTAATCAATGATAATAAATATCCATCCATCAATAATATATAATGATACAAATAATGCAACAATTTATGTGTCTATATACCGAAATCTAATTTAAAAAGTCATATTTCATTGATCATTCTACATAAAATTTTACTTGGGTTACAACTTGCAATATATATATATATAATACGTGTGTGTGTGTGTGCGTGCGTGTATGAATATAATTTCATTATAACATAGGTATATTGATAACTATATATTTGTTACCTACTACTTACCATGCAGGTCACATATTGTAATAATATAGGTCCTTACACTTAATTACTGTATATAATTCATTACCTTTATACTATTATTATGTTTTGTAATAAAAAATTTAAATTTAGTTTTACATGGATTTTTGTGATTTGATTAATGTGGTACATTCTTGTAAGATCGAATGAAGCAACTATTAACTAAGAATAATATTTAGAATACATTATAATGAATTATATATTATTTGTATATGCAGAATTTTTATTACTTGAGCAGGTAATTTTCATAAAAAGAAATATTAATTTTTGAAAATGCTCATTCATGAAAATTTATATTTGTAAATTCTAAGTTATTATAATCAGATAGTAATAACTTGTAATTAATTAACATAAAGTATATAAAGCATATCAAATAATTACTCAAAAATCAGTATAGGCTTATATATAGGTATACCTGCGTATAACTATAGTTATATATATTTTTAAATTTTTTTTATAGACTGTAACTTAAATTACAAACCTATTTACACCCACGCTTTGAAATTATCTTTGAGATTGTTCTTGATATTATAACATTTATTTAAAAAAAAGGCTAGTTAGGTCCTGAGTATCACACTTGTTTTGTTTTGGAAGTCAAATCCAATATTTTCACGCGTGTATATTGTTGTCCCGTCATAAAAAATACTCAGGATATTGACGACTTAAGTGGGTTGTGTAGCCTGTGTATAACGATTTTCATTAGAGGGCTTCGCACCCCGTCTTGTTTTAAGCATGTAAACAAAACAGCTCTCGCTTTTAATACGGTATTTTATATTTTTAATCATACAACGTTGCGTTTTTAATAAACACCCGTGAACATTGTTTGAAATTGTTTCCTACCCATCAGTAACGTTTATATATACAATGTATGTATGTGTCCTTCTACCAACACCATAACCCACCCGCACATCGGTCGTCCCCGCCGAGAAACCCACCCCCAGACCGATCGACTGGATAGTGTTAATCACGCAAACGCGGGACGCCGGCCAAGTTTGGAACAAACGCCTCGTGAAAATATATTTTTCTTCCCATACACATTCGGCTTTTGTCCGGCTACCCAGACACCGCGCTACCACCGCCGTCGCCGGTACTTAGTCGGTATCACTATGTATATATGAATTACGAAAGCTATGTGATTAAAATATATTTATAAATTCATAAATTTAAATTTAAGAGTTTCAAACGTTAGGTAACATTTGAAATAATAATAAAAAAAAATGATGTCAATAATCTTTGCAATCAAAGATATTGTAATTACATAAAATATGAACCGCGTTGATAGACATTGAATCGCTTAACATGTACGGGTTTACTGCCTATAAATTACACACTGTTACTCCAAATCCATGTAAGTACCTACTATTTTTTTAACTGTATATTATTTTATTTTTCTAATAATTATAAATCATTAATTGCTAATCAATCAAAATTTTATACTAATCACAATTAATTCTAAATTTTTTTTTGTTTTGTACTTTAATGTTGAGGCACATAACATGTAGATAACTAATATATTTTTGTAACTGCTTTTAAATGTTTTATTTTATTATTGATATAAAGCCATGATTTTATTTATGAAATCCAATAGATTTTCATATAAAAATTAATGAATAAATATATTGGATTGATGGTTATAAATTTTGTGACTTCTAAATATTTATTCCGAATATCTTATGAAGCTATCTTCAAAAAAAAAATTGTTCTTATACTTAGGTTCCCCACTACACCATTAATTAAATAAACTAATTTTGATAATTAATAATTTTTTTTAATTTTTGTATAAAAATAAACAATCTGTTCCTTAAAACATAAGGCACAATAAGAATATGTGCTACAATGTTATAAATATCATTAAAAAAATGTGTTTGTTATAATTTATATATAATATATATAAATGGTAGAATAATTAATTTAAACATTTTCTGGGATGTACCTAATATATATACAAAATATATTAGGTACATATTGTACATGATTGGTAACTTTGTAAATATATAAATGAATAAAATAATAAATAATTCGAATTAGTCAAGGTTTTATAAATTTAAATGTAAGTGTCTTATTTTTTGTTATACTTACCTACCTATTTAATTAAAGTTCTTAACTTTAAACTTCTGAACAATGAATGAAGTGAGGCATTCCATAGTATAACATTATAATGATGTATTTTGTTTTTGAATACACTTTTTGTGTTCAGTAAAAGTATTTCAAAATTTCATACAGCTCCTACATAGCCCTATATATACTATATAGATTGGAATTTTATGACGTAATGTGGTGTATTATAAAATTGAATTTTTGGTATTTTAGTATTTCAGATAATTGAGTGATACTACCAAAACCCGGAAAAAAGTTGATTCGTGTTTTACTCATATAGTATAATATTTTAAATTATAACAGAAGTAGCATAATATGCTATATGTATATTATATATTAAATTCTAGTTTATCTTAGAAAACAATAGCCTTTAAAAATAACACATAATTTAAAACCAAGATCATCCCTCATTCTGTTCAAAATGATTAAATCTAAAAAAATAAATAGGTTCGGTAGATTTGAAAAAAGTTATTTATTTGTTTTTCAAACTAAGTCTTACTTTTTCTGCTAAAATGTGTTTAATATTATCGAGTAAAATTCAACCTGATCTGCTGTAGTAAATAATAAATAATTAAAAATCAAACTTACTTACTAAAAAGTACTTGCTTATTAAGTCGTTGAACTACCGTAATCATCTCGTGCAAGAGAGAACGTGTTAATCACGTTAATTACGGATTTCTTGCTGCGAATAGTCATTCATCAACATTATGAAATTAAATTACTAACTATTTTTTGTGGTAACATTATTTTATGACATAATATGTAAACTATATTATTTTGTTATTCTCTTTTAATTTCTAAATTAACAAGGCATTTGATTATCGAAAAATTTAATGAGTACAACTAGTCGAACCTCTATTGTAATATTAACCCTTTCAGACCCGACTATTTAATGTCTCATAATTTTTTTTTTAATTTTTTAAAAGTATGTAATATGTATCTGCGAGTAATTTAATCCACGTTCGAAAGAATTCAAACAATTATTAGAAAACTGACAGATGGGTACACCATAGTGTACTTTGGGACTTCGTGAAAACTATAAATTATTATTAATTTTCAATTTAAAAACGGACAATATCTTCATGTTTACAGTCTTATAAATCCTTAGTTCTAAATCAGTGTGTTGCGTAGTACCTACCATGACGTTTTGACATAAAGTTCAATTAATTTCTTTTAATAAGTAGCCAAGTAGGTACTTATTATTAATTTCGAATAAAAAAATTTCTTTATTTTTTTGTTGTAAATTTTTAGTAAAATAGTAGAATGTAAATTTATAATTTAAATAGGTTTGTATTTCTTGTTATTTTTTCAAAAATTAATTCATTTTTAAGTGTTATATAAAATTAAGTTAAGGTGTTTTCGTGAAAAAAAACTGAGAGTCACTAATTTAGATAATAGAACAATAATAAAAAATATCTCGATATGAACCACTCACGTATAGTAGGTATAGATCACCTAAATATTTATATCTACGTTGTGAATTATTACTCTCTCACTCTCTTTCTCTCTTTTCTCTATATATTGTGCCTGAGGCAAGTTATTTGAAAAATGAAAAATTATTGATTATTCGTATAATAATATAAAGTATTTGTTGTTAATTTTATGTTTTAAATTTAAATTTGTGTAACACGCATATACCTATGTTAAAATAATAAAAAAGTATAAAGTTCATTCTTAAACATATTTCATGTTGAAATAATAACCTTTTGAAATAAATTACTAAAGAATACCTTATAAAAACAAGAAAATATTAATTAACATCATATGATTATTTTGTAAAATAATTTAATTTATATACATGATTTTTTATTAATAACAATTTAATATTGTAAAATTGTGTAATAAAAATGTATTCTAAAAAAAAGTATATCCATTTTAATAGAGATATTGATTTATAATACTTATCGAACTTTAAGTTTAATCGATTTTAATTTAAGTTTTAAAAATGTTTATATTAATCAATAATTATACAAAAATACAAAAAAATATAGTAAACACATAAATGTGTTGTTAGAAATGTTTAGAAAAAGTTATTTAATGGTAAAATTAAATGATTTACGCATTGTTTTTTATTAAATTTTATTGTAGTATAACACAGTAGAATTATAAAATAAAATAATTTAAAATTATAAAATACATAAAATTATAAGATTACAATATACGGTTTTGAATGAATTATTAATCGTACATTTATTTAATAAGCTTACAATTCGACAAAAATGATTAAAATAATAAATATATTACCCTGTGGACATTACCCATATCTTGTTTAATGCATTTTCGATTTGAAAATACAATGTCTTAACGTCTAAAATAAATAAATACAAATTCTTTAGAAATTGTTTTTTAATTAATATTATGCATAAATAAAATAATATAGTAAATATTAAAATGTTATAATATGCAATTTTCAATTTTATAATTCCTTATTTTGATTCCAACAATTTATAGATGAAAATTTTAATAATAAATAATATTATGTTAGATTAATAATCATTTTCAAAATATCATTCTACGATACTAGAAATTATAAAGATAAAAATGTAATAAAAAATAATAAGTACCTATCTTTCTTCATTATTATATTTTTAGTGTTTTTATTGCTATAGTGGAAATGTTAATTTAAAATCTTTGGGTGCCTAATTAGATTTTTAAAAATATTTATAATACATGAAAAATCTTATTTTGTCTTTGGATTAAGACTTATTCTAAAGAAAAATTATTCAAATTAGATTTAATAAACGTAATTATAATTATTAATTAACTAGAACTTCAATTTAAAATTTAAATTATGCATATAACCATCCTGATTGAATAAATAACACATTTTAAGTTAAAAAATTACAATTACTTCTTATAAACTACTAAATAGTAGTATATAAAAATTAAAAAAATATAATAAAGTAAGTTTTAATTTTTAATACATACGAATATAAATTACGTATTTTGGTGATTTTTAACAAATATTTTTGTGCATAATACTTCACTAGTGCATTAAGTTTTGAGTCCCAGCTGAACTTTTGACTGAAAATATTCGTGATTATTTTTCTAACCAAACTGACGACCATGTAGCATATTGTACCTACTTAATTTCTTAATTTATTTCAGGTCGGTCATCCGATACCGGACGAAGGACATCTGCAACCGTTCATTATAATCCGAAAATCCCGTTTAACAGTACAGATCATATTTACAAAACAAAAGATGTGAGTAAAACCTATCGCAATTATGTTTAAATTTTTATTCATTTACATATTATTTAGATTCCATTGTGTAATCCATTCTCTTTGGATTGCATACTTGCAGTACCTACGCAAAAACCAGCAATATATTTTTAAAATTCGATTATATAATATTATTATCAATTTTTCTTGTTTATAATGTTTTTTGGTACAGATTTTTGTTTTATAACAACAACAAAAATCTGTAATTTTATGTACCTAACAAATGTGTACCTAAATATTATTTATTTAAAAATAATATGATTATTGAATACTCTTTATAATTAAAACCTTAAGAGTTTTATTAGCTAGGTACCTACCTATTTAATTTAAGCTTATAACAGGTACCTACTTATAATACGCGCCCATTTAAACATAATATTTTGTAAAATATATAATATAGTTATTAATTTATTGTAGATACTCCTAGATAGGCAATCAGATCAAAATAAATGGTGCCGATATTTAAAACGTTGTTCTGTAGTGTTTTTTCTAAAGTCAGTGTAATTAATAATAAATAAATAATTTTATGAAAAGTCCAATAACAAATACAATAGGTAATGCTATTACATAACATACATATTATACACTATATACTACTTTGGTAGGTAGGTACTTATTATACATATATGTAGTGATTGCATTTCGTTTAACAATATTTTAATTATTTACAAAAGCTATTTTATGGATAAACAATATAGTTTAATAACGATTTAAATATATATATATATATAAATTATATGTGGTCAAATAGGAACGTTAGCATGTTGGTAAACATTAGTTTATCATTCAGTTGATATGTTGTAAGGAAATATGATAAGTCAAATGAATACAAAATTAGGTAAGTATATAATAGTATCTCCGAATTTCCATTTTTAGATAATTATTTTTTTCAATTATTATTAAAAGAGAAATAGGTATTATTAAATAATAATTTACCAGAAAATTTTTGATATTCTGATATAAGTAGGTATATTGCAATAAATTTGTTATTATATGTATAATCGTTATTCGTAATAGTTATTAAATGTATAATATTGCACAAGTTTTTGATGATCTTCAATAATATTTTTATTATTTTTATGCTTTTAGATAGTTTAAATGATTTATAGCATTCAATTTTACCACAAGTCTATTTTTAACTTAGTTCTATTTTATATATCTATAAATTCTTTTTTATTCCTACAAACAATTTTAATTTAATATTTCAAATCAGAATGATTTTCTGAAAAATGTTAATTTATAAGTATCGAATATTATTTTATTTATAAATTAAATAAAATGAAAATTTCAAATGTGAGGAACGCAAGTGTTATTACTCTGCTTATTAAAACCTATTAGTTGATATTTATAAAAATTTGTTTTTTGCACAAAGTAAAATTATATAAAACTTAATTATAAAAAAACGCAAATTTGCATAGCATAATATCTCGAAATTGTGAAATTAATTGTAAAAATATGTACCTGCAGCTGGAAAGTTTAAAATATTTAAAACAGTAGGTATTAATTATGTTTATATAATTGTTATTTAAATCTTAACATTTTATATTCGAACAAAATATTAAAAGTACATAAGTACTAAGCACCTATATAATAATTAAATTTTACAAATAATACGTATTCGGCAATTAATATTGGCTATTGGATATTAATTTATAATAAGTAAAACATATACGTATTATATATATTAAATAATATAATATATTACTTATATTTAAATCAAATTTAAATTAACTTCTTATTACCTATTGAGTTTAGATTATTTACATAATTATCAATTGTGTTTGTGATATATATATATTATATTATATTATATGGTAAATAGAAATATAAACAATATATGTACATAGATGCATAATGCCCACTAATATTTTTTTTCTCAAAAAAAATAAATAAATAAATAACAATAATAATTTGACTTGTATGGATGAAAATGTCAAATAACATGTGACCTTTTTCGTACCCTTCTCTCGTCCCAAATATCTATTTACGACTTTACGTGCCCTTTGGATATCTGGTGTTTTCGTCTTCTATCCCTGGATTTATCATCAAACGCTTCGGGTGTCCTCCATCGAAAACGATTCCCTGGGGTCGGATAAAAAATTATCCTGCCATGACCTCTGTAAAAATAACAAATTTAACTCGGGATGATTTTTCTGTGAGTTGTTTATTGACCTAAATAGAAGAAAAACATGTCGTAAATGTCTAACTACAAGTTCTTTTATATGTTGTTTTAGATAATTTAAGCTATATTTGAAACTTAGTAGAATATAAGACTGATTATATAGAAATGACTTAATACAAATTTAAGAGCACATTAAAAATTTGTATTAACTAAGAACTATTTTGAAAATGAAATCGCTTTATTTAGCCACTCACCTATTATAACTTTCGCAATGACTCAAGTAAAATAGTATCAGTAGGTACTTTAAATTTTTAACATAATTTTGTATTAATTTAACTTAAATGGTAATCAATTATAATAATTGACTAAAATCAACAAAGTTATGTTTTCTTACTCATAAATTATAATTTTACTCAGTACATAATTAATTATTAAAAATGAATTAATTTTAAGTAACTTTAAAGATTTCGAATATGCAAATAAGATAAAATAAGTACTATATAGTTTAGTTGGGTATCATCATTAATTTTACTATAAGATAAAATATAATTAAACACACTATTATATAAGGTACATTGGAAAATATTATTAATAATTTATTAATATAAACATTCATCATTAAAATGTACTAATAAATAATAAACATACTAAACTTTATTTACATTACTGTATAAACAAAAAATTATACCTATTAACATTAGCTAATCAAAGCCGGAGTGAGGATCAATAACACCATAAGTCCATAAAGCAAATAATGTTTTCCACCTCCTTAAAAAAAATAATACAGTTAAGTATTTTAAATTAATACATTATAATGTTTAAAAAATACAATTTTCAGAAAAATTTTAAATCAAAACAACAATCAAAATGTAATGCATATCAACTTTAATATGTTAAATAAAAACAATTTATTTAAGAATAAGAAATAATACAATACTACTTAGTCAATTTTGTTAATTCATATTTTTTGAATATTTAACAGGTCTAACCAATTTATATATTTAATATTAATACGATCATCGTTTGAATTATAAAGGATGATTCACTAACATCATTACTTCCATTTTTTCTTTAATAATAAATGTATTCAAGTTTTAATTTTTATAAGGTTTAAGTATACTTAAAGAACATATTTTTAGTTATTTAGACGTTTTATACCATGAGTGTCCTGTAATTTATTTAATACTTCCCCTAACTTATTTTTTTCAATTTATCAATAGTCTATTTAGTTATTATTTAATTGATAAAACTAAGTTAATATTTGAACGAGTAATTTTTAAGTTTTTATTATGTATATACTACAGATAATAGAAATATTATACTGGATTTAAAAAAGAATAAGATATTGCAACAATAGAACACTTCGTGAATTGTGTAAAGCATCTAAATGCTTGAAAATGGTCCACTATTGTGTATCACAGATTTAAAAACTCAGATTTTGAATAAATTCATTATTAAAGGGAAAATTTGGTGTGAGCATGCTGGTGAATCACTGTATATTAAATTATATTAATATATGTATATAATATATATGTTTGTCGTTTGATAATAATTTCTTATTTTATTTAACAATTAAGTTCAAACAATTTTTAATTTTTAAATTTAAAATATTGCTTTTGAATTTTGTTCTTAAAGTGGCAATGTGAGTGAAACGAAGCATAATATAATGCTTTATTAATATAGTTTAATAATAATATTATAAATTCAGAAGTAATCTTAGTTAATATCTTATTTGAAAAATCATTATTATTTTGTTAAAAACTTAAAACTACGATGTTGAAGTATTTTCAATATTACAAAAAATATAGTTTTTGGTTGATTTTCTTTGTGTATAGGAAAGTTGCTAAGAAAATTGTAAAATGACCTATTTGAAGTACCAACTAGACTCGATTTCCAATCGATAGATATGGCTATTCAAACTTTTGTAGTACTCTTATACCCTAAATTATAGTTACAGAAAAAACATCAAGCTATACATTTTTAAAGGTTGGCCATTATTGCGTTTTTCTTTACACTATTTTATATTATAATTTAAAAAATATTTTATTACGATATTTACACCTATAATATATAGTTTTTATTTTTATTTTTTCTTCAACATGTAACAATATAATATATTATCATTGTTTATTGTATGTACCATATAATTAAGCTCACTAAATCAACAATAATTCATACCTTTTGTTAATGAATACGTATATTAAGCTGAGTTATAATACTATGTAATATATAATAAATTATAATTTAAATACGTTTAGTAGTTGTTTATAATTTATAAGTTCATCATTATGCTATTTAGTTAATTTTTAGTTGGTAGCTTTATACTTATATACCATATGATCCAGTTAGGTTAAGACATACCTACATCATTTTAAAAACTATTAACATTTTTAAAATATAATTTAAAGTTATAAAAAATTAAAATTTTCTAAAAAAAAAATATTTTTACTACCTAGGTATTTTTTATTTTCATCGATTTTCATCGATTTTTAAAATGATTTTCATTTTATTTTTTTTAATGAGAATTCTATTGTAGAATATTATTTTGTACTACTTCATTATATAAATCTCGAATTTTTGACTAGTGAATTATAAGAATATAAAGTTTAGATGAGCTGAGTGTTACAGGGATCCTTTACAAAATGTTAGTTTACTACAACTCCACAATCCACACATAGAAACTTATTCAATTCTTCAAAATGATCTAATATAGTTTATTAAACCGTCAGAAAATCGAAATATTCTGATATAGTGCTATAGATGATGAAATCAAAAATAAATGTTTCATTAAAAACAGAAAAAAATTAATAAAATATGATAATAAGAAATAGTAAAATTTATTTTTTTTCCTTAAAATGTTTTATAAAGACTTAAAATTATGTAAAAGAAATATACGACGTACATTACCTAAGTTATTTCTGAAATAATAAGTTGTATGTTAAATGGATTTATTATACTCGCATGAATAAAGAATACTTATTACACATAAATGAATGTACATAATGCTTAAATTACAAACTATAGTTATTTATGTATCTAAAAATATAATGTACCTAATATTACGTATTATGTTTTTTAACATTAGTTTTTATTAATTTTCAACATTTCACATACAATTACATATGAATATCACGATACGATTGTATCTAAATCTAATAAATAAGAAATAGTATTCTTTTTATTTAATATATAAATATTAAAATATATAATTACAATATTATATTTATAAAATTATATGGTTTATAAAAAAACATTACAAATAACGAATAAAAAATACACACATATATATATATATATATATATATAATGCTCATTAAATTTTCTAAATTTATATTTGTTTTTGAGACCTTTGTCCGGAAATTAACATAAATGCTTATAATTTTCTTTAGTTGTAAAAATATAAATATCTAAGAACAATTTGAGCTAATAAAAGAAAAAGTAAAAATGATATAAGTTTGGTTTTATAAAATTTAATAAAGATGTGTTTCAATTAACATTGATGAAATAAGTAATAAATAAATTAAAGGAGTATGTTATTTAAGTATTTTTTATTTTACGTACTTTTTATGTAAAAGTTTACTTTTTGACCTTCAGTGAAGTTAAATACCACTGTTAACTGTCGCTGTCATAGCATATGGCAGTGTCGAAATGTTCATTATCCTATTATGCCTGAAACTTCTACTTCCCTGCTTTATATTTCCTTCCCCTTCTCCCGGTTTTATATATAAATCGATTCGTGTCAATCATGATTGACCTATAAGCCTTGAATAAAATAACTCCACTACGATGAACGTTTACCATAACGGTTTTAATGAAATTAGCAAAATATTACGTGAATTCAGAAGAAAAGCCTAAAACAACTTTCAACATCAAATACAAATTTATATTTATTATTATCAATTTTATATTTTAATAACTTATATGAAATCATTTTATCGAATAGAAGTTTAAGCTTATCATATCGTTTATTTAGAACCCATAGTCATTGTTCTTTTATTATATGAAAACATATCATAAATCAATATGATGTGTATTATGACAATGTGTTTTTTTTCATATAAATAATCTTAACGTTATCACAAGCTTATATATTATAAAAGAACCTAATACATAATATAGATAGTCAGGTAAAAACCTATCTACATAAAGTTAACTAAGAAATTTAAAATAGTTAATTTATCATGCTTAAAGGGGCTATGATTTGTAAATATTTAACATTATACTGTAATAAATGTAGGTATCAAAATAAAATATTTTTTATTTTGATAAATTGTAATCGTTAAAACTTATAAATAATAAGATATTCAGCTATTATATTCGTACTTATTATTCTAAAAGAATATAAAATATAGGTAGGTACTTACCTCTATACTGAAAACATACATTTTTTAAAGAATAAAAGGTTGGCATCTTAAATTATTCATATAAGACATCGTCTTGTCTAAAACTTAGTTTAGCGTAACTGTTGAAAGTTGTATTGCGTTCTATTTTCAATGCAAAATAATATAAACATTAAAAAGTTCAAAAAGTTTAGCATTCAACTTAGATAGATTTATAAAATAGTGTTTATGTTTAAACCGAAACGTGTGAAAATAATATGTACTTCTTACATTTGTAGGAAATTTAGTACATAATGATAAATTAAGTTAGCAAATAGGATATTCCTATACATTTGTTAATGTTTTTAAGACACGAACTTTCAGTCAACACTTCAGCAAACAAAAATATCTTTATTATTATATTTTCAAAGTCTTATACAGAATACTTTTATTTTGTAGTTTTATACTCAGAATATGTATTTGAATACTTTTCAAAAATATATTTAGAATACATTACATTCATACAGTAATTATTATAATCAATCATATTTTGCATTGATATAATTAATTAATGTTATACATTTACATTTTAGTAATAACAAAAAATTATTATCGGAGTTTTCGTGTTTATGCTAAATTTTATGTTTTTAATAAGCACTAGCCAGGTTTATAATTTATAAACACAAATTTATATTTTTTTCCGGACAAACTTTAATTAAAGTATAAAATATATTAATGAAAAAACATACTTAGAAGTTAGAGTACGTATATTTGAATACTTTGAAATATAAGAAAACTTATAAAAAATACTCTATAATATCATTATATTAAGTTGTTTATTATTAGGTGTACTATTTTAGATCTATTTTTTAATATAAATATGCTATTTGAGTAGGTACCTACTATTACGCAGTTAGAAAATAAACTATACATTTAAAGCTTCTAATATACGTATACTGTATAATGTATATAAGTATAGTATCATGTATAAATAGGTATTTGGGTGTATTATGGGACTTCGAGTAAGAAATGTTACTTTGTTATTATTATACTTAAACGATATTCTGTTAAAACGTGTAATGATTTATAGGAAACACTAAAAAATAAATACTTTATCTGAAAATAATAAATACATTTTTAGAATGAATAATTTAACAAGCTTTAAACTATAAACTAGATATTATCTATTTTCAATTTATTTATTTTAATAAATTTAGATATAGAAATTATTTTTATGGATTTTTTAAATCCATAGGTACTTAAAATATTTTTACCTGTTATCAACTGATATAAATACGCCAACTGAAGGAATATAATATTATAATTATTTATAAATTCTTAGTCTGAGTAATCTAACTAAATCTTAAATGTTACTTAGTTCCATAAATATAAAAAATAGATATACATTGTATATCAAACATATTAAATAGGTACAAATTTAAACTTAAAACTGAACATATTTCATTTCAACAATTTGAAAAATTAAACAAACAATACAATTAATGAATTAAATAAATCAATGCAATTATATAATAATATAATACTTATTGTACATTAAGCTGAATCATACAATAATTAACAATATACTTTTCACATTTCTAGACTTTCAAATCTTCAACAGTTGCTTCTTCTACAGCCACGTGTTATAGACGTGGTGCGCCAAGATATGCTTTAGTAGATCAAAATACATCATTTGGTCGTGGGTCATTTCCAAACGATTACAATGATGACGGCCTTGACGATTATTTAAGTCACAGGTTAGTTCTTACAAATAAAAAAAAAAACTATGCCTAGGTATCATATTAAATATATTTTGGATATTCAGTAAATTTATCGTACGTCGTATGTATAATAACGAATAAGGTTTATCCCCCTAAACTTGCGTCACCATTATTTATTCATCTAATTTAAAATATAATAAAAGACACCAATTGGCAATTAATATTTTTGGATTTATACAAACACAGTTTCACAAATATAAATGAGTGGATATTTAAGTTCCGATAAGTTAATTTCAATAAAAAAACAAATGAATATTACAATATAATATCTATAAATGATACATTACTTTGTTCCTTAAATATTTTATACATCCTACATTATAAAGTAAACAATTACTGCATTATACTAATAATTAACACTTATACCTATGGTATGCCTTTAAAAAATTAAAAATCTAAATGTATAAAAGAAAAAAACTATTTATCACTAAATACCAAGTACCTGTTACACCATTTATTATTTATTTGATAATAATAATAAACGCCCTCGTTAGGGCTCAGTGAAGATAATGATGGATAACACTTATTAGCTATAGTTAAAACATTTATACGATTAATTATGCTATTGAATTTACAAAAGTATGATAGATAAATATGATAGTAAACATAAATAACGATAACTTAAAATACTATTCGACATTGGGTGGAATGTGGACAGACAATAATAATGAATATTAATTATATTTTATAAGCCCACAATTAAAACTTTTATTTCATCAAAACCCAAATCAAATAGTAGCCGATGTCTCATCGTTTTTTTAAATGCCCTTGATATATGACTATTGACTTGTATCGACCTTGTACAGAGGTTGACGCGTACCTCATGTATGTGACGTGAGTAGCTTTCGGAAGTCTGTTGTGACTCGGATGCTTCTGTTGTACAGTGATATTGTTAGCCCGACGTGTGCGCC
Source organism: Aphis craccivora (assembly GCA_009835225.1). Taxonomy (NCBI): domain Eukaryota; kingdom Metazoa; phylum Arthropoda; class Insecta; order Hemiptera; family Aphididae; genus Aphis; species Aphis craccivora. The sequence goes on along the minus strand of VUJU01000322.1, from coordinate 103,385 downwards.
ACCGGTATAGACTGTTATATTATATTGTAGAGTGTAGACAGTAGGAGTCCACGAATATTATAATTAGACACACACACATACGAATATTATAACATAATAGTCTGTCAAACCTTGCGTTATTTCGTGTTAAAACACCATCCATTCATTTGGTATGCTCGTATTTAGACACAATACTTATTATTTATTAATTATTGTATGTATAATAAAAGTAAGTTATTAACAATATATATTATATATATTTTTTGGGTAAAAGGCGGTACTCGGCAGACGAATGTAGCTTAGATGCAGGTCGAAAATCTTTAACGTTCGACTTGTATGATAAGAAGCTTTCAGAAAGCATACACGACGTACAAAAGAAATTTCATGAAATCACTGTATACGAAAACAGCTCTGTTAAAGGTAAATATTGCTAAGCTTATTTTTTTAATAGTATCTACCTACTAATTTATAATAATTGTTAGATGTATTTTTTATAAATATCATAATTTTAAGTTATTTCTTCGGTTTAAATGATAATTATTTTAAGAAACTATATTTTTTATACATAATATATAGTAGTGAAAATCATAATAATATTATTACATGATAATATAATAATTTGATAGAAAATCTTTTTATTAAATTAATATTATTTATTATTTAGAAAATTTTAGCGAAATAAATGCTACAACACAAAACTATTTGTTAAAACTTAAAAATGTGGTTATTAATTAACTTGACATGATATTTATGCACACAAAGATAAATAATATAAAACAAACATTATTATTATTTAAGTATTAAATTAAAATATTACTAAAACTAATGTTATTGAATTTTCTTTTGATAATTTTTGTTTATTGAAAGTATCATTAATAGTTATTCATTTAACAGTTGCAATATATAATTTTATTCACAATTACGCTATAAAATGAAAAACATCTGTAATTAATGTTGTATATATATTATCAATTATATGATTTATGATATATTTTTTGATAAAAACGGTACTTAACTATTGTTAATTTAATACAATAAATCTGAAATTAGTAGGTCTTTAAGACATCATAATCAATTTTTAAGATTAATATTTAATATAGGTACTAATATATTATGCAGTTTTGACAGAATAAAAAGACGAATTAAAGCACTAAAATATATTCCATTATACATTTTTGATGATAAATTTACAATCCGCGCCATCATTTTTAATGATTGTTTATTTTTATAATTTCCACTATACAACTTTATCTGTGTTATTCATTAATCCACAAAAAAATTGCCATTTTCTATAGCGTTACTTTTTATCCACGCAAATCTAACATACGTCATCCTTAAAATCGATTTCAGTTTATAAAATTTTAATTTGACTTCGATTTTTTAAACTTTGCAATGCTGTTTCAGAGATGACACCAGAAATACCAGATCCAAGAGTGCGAACGCCATCGGAATTATCACGTATAAATACAGATGACCCAGCAGAATGTGTTCAGCAGATGTTAAAAGCTGCTAGAGACATGGAGTTGGAAACAGTTATTAATATTTTAACAAGCCATGATGAAGAATTTTTTAGAAATAATATCAATGACACTGATTCTACAGGTCGAGTATGTACTACCACATGAATATTCAGTTCAATAAAACAATAAAATAAATAAACATTAGTAAAATATATTTAACTGAGTATAACCTATATAATATCTATATTTTATACACACGAGTAACAACAATAGATATATATTTTTAAATTTTTAAATTTATAATATATTAATGTGATATAGTTAAGTTATAGGTATAACAATTACCAAGTCAAAATGCTAAAGTTATTTTTGCCTTTTTTTAATAAGCAAAAAATAAATGTTGATACATTAAATAAAAATTGAATTACCGCATGAAATTTAAATAAATATTTTAAGTATAATATGATCTAATATTATTTAATGGAGGTATTATGCATAATAAATTTAAAAGATTGTGCTCTTACAATTACTTAAACTTTTTTATCGGTAATTTAAAAAAATTACTATTTATTTTCATCTTTTATTGAATTTAATATAAAAATAAATTTAAGTGAAGTATACGTATATTAATTATTTTTATGTATATAAAAATATTTTTATAATTTTATAGAGGTTGTTTTATTTACAAATAATTTTAAAAGCCCTTGAAAAACGCTCAAAAACTATAACGCTTATTCAGCATCTTTGTAGAATGAAATTAAATAATGATGGAAATAAATGATAAATAATAATTTCTACAGGCAATTTTTAAAATTGTTTAACAAACTTCAAAACATTGTAAAAGTATCCCTGAAAATCCCAGTTGCATATTAATATTTAATATCTGTAATTAAAAAATTTAGAAGATCAAATACACATACACTTATTAACAATAATAATTATTTATTTTTATATTATGAAAATGATAAAATGTATAAAACTTTTAGGTATTAACGTATAATATAATATATTATGTTATGAACGCAAATCTAAAAAATAATTTATGAAATCTTTTGAAAAAGATTATTTAATCTTTGTACTTCAAAAATAAATAACTAAAAAGAAATTGTCGATTTTAAAAATAGTTACCACATAAAACGATAAAACTTTTAAATTATTCTTCTACTAAGTACCCTAAATTGTCTAAATAATAATAATGTTAAAATATATGTATAAGCTGAGTGATCAATTTAACTTATTATACTATTTTATAAATTATAAAACCAGTGGCGTATCTGAGGGCCCGCAGACCCCATGTTGCAGGGGGTTCAAGGTAATTTGGAGCCTTTGATTATAGGGTTATATTTTGATATAACAATATATTAGAGGCCCATTTTTAACATTTTTTTTATTTTTGCGGGGGGCCAAATTTTTTTTGTTACGCCACTGTATAAAACGTCACATTTTTAATAAAATTATCATTTTACTATATTGTTATTATTATTATTATTCATATCCTTCATAGATTTAAGTCATTAGTCAACATTTTAATATCATATTTATGAAGTTATTAAAATCTATAAATATCGTATACTGAATGAATCTATTTTTTTGAATATTTTATAGCAATTTATAAATTTAAACAATAGTTGTGTAATAATTCAATTCTAACTATTAGTGCTAAATATTAAAGCTTAGAAAGTTATGAATAAATATACGAGTATATTTGTTTGATATTCACTATACCTGCTTATAAGTTAGAATATGCATTTCTGTTGTTATAGACGCTGTTGAGTTATATGGCATCGAGTGGCAATGTCGAAATAGTAGAAGAAATATTTAGAATACCCGACTTGAATTATAACAAACCGGACAATGAGGATAACACACCATTACATTTTGCATCGCAAGCAGGTTAGTATATTATTATGTAGCTATAGTTTGAAAGAGTGTTTTTTCAAGAGCTTGTTTGTAAGCCAACATTTTTTTTTAAATTATTTAAATGAAAACAAAAGAGGGAGTAGATCGAGTGAAATTATAGAAAATTATTATTATTAATTTGACTACCTTTATTAATATGCCATATTCAATTAAGTTTATAGTAATAAGTAATAACTTATTTTATAATAATGAAAATAATTAAATGTTTTAAAGTTAACTATTATACATAAATTAAAAAAAAATATTTGTATCAAACATATTTTATCTTATTAATATCATTAATGTAGGTACAACATTTTTTTTTTTTTATCTAACACCTAATATTTTTTATTATATCCAAAACGAAATACATTTTCTTTTAGGTCAATCTGAAATTGTATGCCTATTATTGAACAACTGTCTAAAACTAGAGATTGATGCCAGAAACTGTTTGGGGTTTACACCACTAATGAAGGCTGCTCTTCAGGGGCGCACGAAATGCGCGAAATTTCTACTGTATGCAGGTATTACATTTATTCAATACTGAACAGTGTATAGTTTATCCTCTTTTCTGTTACCTATTTAACCTTTTTTTTAAAAGATAATGCATGTTGATTCGTAGTATGAGAATAGCATTCTTAAGACCAAAATAAGGTTAAAGAAATGTTTTTAACAAAGCGTATTACTCATAATTACTTATTAAAACAAACTGTAAAATAATAATTGAGTATTGATTTATTTGTAAATTTGTTGTTATTGGGTATCAAATTCTACTTCCTAACTGAATATATAGATTTAATATGATAATATTAATCACATAGTTAAAATCTCTATGATTGTATAACTAAGCATTTTTCCTCAAGGTTTTTTAAAATAATTTGTTGAAAGAATTAACGATCAAATTGTATAAATTGTATGTGTGCATACATACGAAAGCATACACATGCAATTTATTTATACATATATCATGTATTGTATATTATTATTATTTATAATATTAATGATAATGTAATATTGTCCTAATCAGTGGCGTACGTAGAGAGGGGGGGGGTGTCAGGCTGATATGACACCCCTTCTTAAAAATAAGTATTTATTCAAATTATGAAACGATGACTAAAAAAAAAAGGTCAATTCATACATATAATTATGATTTATCAATTTATGACACCCCCCCCCTTGAAAAATACTGGTTAAGCTACTGGTCCTAATGTCCTATAAAGGTTATAAAAACAAAATTTAAACTTAACCGTTGTAGATATATATAATATATACATATATATATTATATATACTATATATAGTTATGGATATTGGATATGTTCTTTTCCAATCATGAAATGATAATGTATTAGATTAGAATGACCAATTCTGGGTCAATTAAAAATAATTTAGATACGCCTGAGAAGAGTAAAATTGTGATTCTAAGAAGGAGGTGAACGACTTTATACATCTTAACTCACTGTTTGTGGTTTGTACTATATTTCCATTCATTGGAATTGATTTTTTTTTTTTTTGAAGTCGACATATATAAGGTCTATTAAAGTGAGTTGTGAATTCAATGTCTTTGTATGTGTATTTTTTGAGTTTTTGCCAGTTTTCTACTTTTATATTGCGATCGATATTGTTGTATCCAAGAATTTAGACGAATGAGAAAAATACAAATAAAAATGTATACTAAGTTACTCTTATTATATTTTTAAGATATCTAATTCACTTAAAGGGTCCAAATATATAATTATTCATGGATTATTTATTTTGATAGAATTTATGTAGATTTAACCTGCAGTGCTGAGTATTATACGGTACAGATATTGTTATATTTGGAAAATTAATGTGATATTTGATTTTTGCCTATTATAATGATAATTTTAGTTATAACGAATAACGATGCTTCTGGAATCACCTCATTAAATTTCAGAGTGCAATACTTCATTGTCTTTGAAAGAAAGAAAATGAGAAATGTGTGCATTGTCAGATATATTCTATTAGAATAAAATAATAAATTGATATAATGTATATTATGGGATTTGATCAGAAAAACTTTGTTTATTAAGTTTTTGAATGCTGATATTCGTTTTTTTGCAACGCTATATGTACAATATCCATTGTATTGAGTTGTATTTCAACTTAATTCTAATTTATTCTTAGTATGTTTTTGTCTTTTTTTTTCTAGTGACATAAATCAATACTGCTTTCAATTGGGCTACTTCTGAAAACTTTAATACTTCAATTCTTAAACCTGTATTGTGAATTAGGTCTAGTGCTTTTAGAATAGTTTTTTTTTGGCTACAGAACAAAATATTGAACCATATTCCAGGCTGAAAAGATTTAAACTTTGAAAATAAGTCTTAGAACACTATAGCTCTAATTTCTAAAACATATATGTTTTTGCGGTGTTCTAATTGGTACTTAGTTGATGACTAGATCTTAAGTTAAAATTTAAGACATACATTATTAATGTAATCAAACTTTTAATTAAAAATATAATAAATTCCATAACTTTATTAGTTTTAATACATTATTTGAATAATGATTGCACTACAGTCTTATTTAATTTCCAAGCACGAATTTTTAAATTGTATTGGTATCTATTTGATACAAACGTCAATGATATTTAGTGAATGTTAGTACGGCTTAAGGTTTCTCTATATCCCAGTTTTCTAAATATCTAAATATTAAATTTGTATTGATATTAATATTATTAATATTCTGTATTTTGATATGTAGATAAGGTAATCAAAAACTATAAATTGAAAACTCCAAATGGACTAATTAAAAAGTACATTTATAAAAAGTAGGTAATTTTGGTAGTTTTAGTCTTATAGAGTATTACAAAATGATATAGACTTATAGTTTACTATTTTTATTGCGTTATAGACTATTATTGTCTATGGTTAAATAACTATAAATATAAATAATAGGTACGTACGTTATATCTTATAGTTTATATTATGTAAATTGTAAATATTTATGTTAATATTATGCATTGAGTTTTAAAATAAGTATATTGAATAGTTCAATATACTATATTTAAATTGATTTAGAATAAGAGTTTTAGAAAATATTCTAATACTCAACTGAAATTGATTATTTTGATAAAATGTAGGTTTTCTTAAAAATTATGTTACATTTTTTAGGTAGGTATAGATTTATAGTTAGGTTAGGTTAGGTTACGAGCTACCAACTTGAAGTTATTGGTTGTATGCTACACTTATAAATAATTTAGATTCCATTCGATGCCTGCTTGTTTATTTTTTTCAATTTTAATTCGATCGGTTCAAGAACATGACTCAGTGGTTTGGTCTATAATTTTATTAGGTGGAAATAGATTATTGGAAACTTTCCAGAACAGATTTTCAGACTTTGTTGGGTATACTTTAAAAATAAATCACTTGTCTCGTGTTTATGACTCAGTAACGGAAATATTAGATTTATATATCCGTTAAAAGGAAATTGGTGAAGGGTATTAAAGGTTTTTTTCATAACATAATTCAGACACGGTTGATACCCTTAACGCATAGAGCTAATTGGGTTCTAAAAACTAGCTGCAATCATTTGATGTCAAAACATTTCCTAGATCTTATTTTTTTTTGCAACGGTTTCCCGGTTTATTGTGTGTATTTAAATTCTAAAAACTAAATTAGTTTATCTGACATTCTGGCAATCTTACTGAACACCTTTTATTTTATTTCAAAAAATATATTCAGAACTTCTGCATATATTTTAATATTAAGTATTTATTTTTATTTACATTTATGATAGGTTTAATATTACTTTTACCTGTTGTTATCTATTGTTTATTGTTAAATATATATGTATTGAAGACTTCAGTAAGGTCCATAGTAAAATACAATTTGGCGTAAATAAATAAAAATATATAATATATAATGACGTAATACATTTGCATTTAACTGGCATTGATCGGATAAATTATGTTAGAGCAGACCGTTCAAAATTGTTAAATATTAATATACGTTCTAAATATCTATATAATTTAAAATTAACATTTTATATTATTATTTGTTATATTATTTATAATAAGTACCTGTATCATTTATAATACTATTGTGAATAATATTATGAAGTATTAATAATCATAACACTTATTAATTATAAGTAGGTACCTATATTTTGTATGAACTATTGACAGTTTAGTTACTCAATGATACTTAATGAGTTATTTTTTTAAAAACATTTTCAAAACATACACAATGAGTTTTAATTTGGGTATTTTCTAAGACATTAGAAAAACATGTGAATCTTATTTTTATTTAAGTAATAGATTATAGATATCATTTATAAATTAAAAACTAAAAGTATATTAGTCATTTAAACTTTATTATCTTTTGTTTGTGTATAAGTACAACACTTTATGTGGTTTTTATTAAAAAAATGTTATCAATCAACAATGTAAATATTTTAGTGGTGCCATTTGAGGAGATTATACGAATAGTTTTATTTACGTTATCCATTAACAGTATAAACATGACGTCAACAACTATACGTTATTATAATATTTCAATAAATTTTTCAAAAATATACGTTGACTGTGAGGACTATAACTTAATTGTAATAAATAAGTAATAACCATAATATTATGTGAACTCTAAAATAGGAAAATATTCATTACAAATATGCACTGAGGATTCCAAGGATGTAAAGTAAATGTACAGTTGTGTCTAATGTATAGCGTGGTTTGAAATAAACGTATGGACACTAATTAAAAATGTATACTAAACAAAAAAAATAGATAATTTTTAAATTTAAAAAAAATATGGTTAAAGAATCGATGCCAAATAAACTTTCATTCACACTTTTTTTTAACGACTTATGAGAAACGATGTATTAGAAATTTAGAAACCGATTCGGATATACCTTTTTAACAAATGAATCCTAAACATTTAAAACCAATTCAAATATTATAAAAAGAATCATCCTATATTAATGAAAAGCGAGGAATGTTTTCATTTATTTTTTTTTATTAAGCATAGCAGTTACCAGAAGATGTTAAAATAGTATAATACATCAAATTATGATCGTCAAAGAAGAATAACGTCGTACTCAATATCAATAGTTAATAAATTGTAAACCTGCTGTGACCTAGATAACGACGCTAGATTTAATAACAATAGATAAATTTTATTCATTCGTCTGATTTTTAAAATGTCGAATTAAAATAAAATTAATAGCGTTGTACATGCCTAAATAAACTTTGTATAGTTTTTTTTTTATTATTATTCAAAGGACGGCGTATCCGCATGTGCTATCTCCGTCCTACTAACGTTACACTCAGTGTTTATTTCAGACCTCTTTTCAAGGGGGTATGCCATAGGAATAAATAATGAATGGAATTAAAAAAATATCGTATACCCCTTCCATTGGTCAACCACCTGAAATAAACACAAATAGAAAATTTAAATTCAGCAGAATCCATCTTATGCTGTTGGCTTTAATAGTATAATAGAGTAAATTTACTTATTATTCAACACTTTTAAATGTACCTAAAATTATTATCTAGGGCAACAATTGAACTTTTATTGATATATATTTTAATTTTAAAACTGACTTATAGCCGTGTGAAATATTGAAACTTTAAAATGCTCATGACTCACTTTTAAATTAAAATACCATCGATAGAAGCATACGTGATGCGTCCTACTGTCCCTACTGTCCCAGATAGTATTCTTACCTTTAAATTTGATAACAGGTTAATTGACTTTAACATATTATATTAAATATGGCCAACAGCATAAAATGGATTCTGCTGAACTCAAATTTGCTACGGTGTAGGTACGTCAGCCATCAGACGGAGACGACACGTCATATACTATATTATACCGTGTAGTGCGATGACGTCCTCTTAATTGTTAATTTCCATTATTTCATTATTATTCTGCGTGCTCGTTATGCAGACGGTGCTTTTCCCGTGAATTTATAATAAATCGATCGAATATAAATTATCCAGTACCCAGCACGAGCTTTAAGGCCGCTTGACGTTTATATTTATTTTTCAGGAGCGTCGCCCACCATGCGGGACACGGGTCGCGGATTGCGAGCCGAACAGTGGGCCAGATTTTGCGGCCGGTACAATTGCGCGGACGCCATCGAGAAGTTGGCGCGCAACCGATTGCTGGAACGGACGACGTCGTACGGCCGGTGGGGCAGCGATCCGGAACTGGGCCCTCACATGCTGATCAACGGCCGGCTGATGCAGCCGCCGGCCGCGTCCGCGGTGGCCACGCTCCAGCGCGCGGCCACGCAGCACCACCGGTCGATCAAGTCCAAGCTGAAGCGGGCGTTTCGCACGTCGTCCAATCCGGACTCGACCGGCGTCGGCACCGCCAACCAGTATTCGCTGGTGTCGCAGCTCACCGGCGCGGCCCTGTGCGCCAGCAGCCCCGCGTTGCCCGTGCACACCCGCGCGAAACCAATGGTCAAGTCGTTGCTCAGACCGTTGACCGTGCCAAAGGTGACCGTCACCGGGTTGCAGGAACCGGTGCAGCAGCAGCATCAGCAAACGCCCGTGCCGCCGCCGTCCCCGAACGCCGCCGATTCACGGACCGGTAAAAAACAGAAGAACAAAAAACGATGATGACGATGACCGACGGACGGGTTACGGGGTTTAATATTGCCATATTATTATTATTATTATTTTAATATCATTTAATAACTATTTCCATCGTGTGGTACACTGCTGCTGCTGCTGCTGTATATGATATCGCCCATTTTCTCTTATATTATATAATATTATGTACGTAGTACATGACTGTACAGTAAAGGTACGGCTAATACGTACTGCCGTGTCACCGATCTTTTGACTTTCATCAAAGTGAGGGTTAAATGCATTGCATTTTCTATCGAGCGAGTGCCCCGCGCGGGTGGTAGTGGTGAGACATTGTAGGAATTGATCGTTTTGCAGGTGTTCCATAAAGAGCAAGGTTTCAAGCTCAAAATCAATAAAATGTATATTGTCGATAATCGTCACGATAAATAATATAGTACTTAACATACATTTGGTATGAGGAAGGCATTTTTCAAAAATTCTTTCGCTCCGGTGATTTAAAATCAGATTAACGCCACTGCAGGCCTACGGTGTAAACATAACAGCGCACGGAATACAGTGGAATTCGGTATTAGGAATTTAGTAATAATAATAATCAAGAAAATGTCAGCGAGTGTAAATATTTTTTTTCTCTCTCTGACCCGCACAAAACACGGACAAAAAGCATTCACTCAAAATCATTTTTATATTTTTTTATGTTTTACGAATAATTTTACTTTAAAATTATTCATCACAAAAGTGGTAGAAAATAATATTTTGAGCGTGAATTAAATACCGATTTGTGTAAATAGTGTGTCTCAAAACAATATTTTAATATCCATCTAAGTTTATAAAAAAAATTACAATATTTATGATCGATACCTAGGTATATAACCTATATCAAAACATTAAAAGTATTAGATTTTACTTTAAAATTACTCGAAATTCATAATAAAAAACTTACATTCTTCTGTGAATAAGTTTTATCTATGTTGCGTGCGAGTCTGAGAGAGAAACAAGAACATAGCATTGACATTATCTTATGGAACTCACAAGTCTCAATAATATCAGAATAATAACATTTTGAAATATCTACCATCATCCTAGAGCTCACAGAAAGTAGTCTTCATCATAAAGTATAATGATTATGGGTCTTAATCTCTCGGAAAATTAATATGCGCCGTATCCACGTTTTTAAATTTAATCCCAAGTATACATTGTTTTACATACCTATTATATAAGTACTAAAACAGTAGCTGTGCAGCTCTTGCATAAGGCATAATTTATGGCTCCCAACTGGCTATTTAAGACGATTATATATTTCGTTATCTCATAGTGTCTTGTATTAAATGATCTCATGGCATTTTATCTCGATATTATTTTATTTTTTTATTATTATTAAAAATATGTTCTAATATATAGGAATCTTACATATTATTATATTAAATAATAGAACCAATAGAGGTTATGTGGCATACTGGAGTAGAAATCATGAATCTAATAATGTGTAGAGGTATGGCCGTACTATATGTCTATATATAATATAATCTTACCTATTCTGGCTATTCTATACTTGAGACGCGAGTTCACTTCAGAAACGATTAAATTGTTATTAAGTGATTTTTTTAAATTTAAACAAAATTTTTTTTAGTTATTAAATTTAATACTCAAAGGATTATCGTGGTCTTACGTATAATAGAAAGTAGTTGTAAGTATCTAGTCGTAGTCTAATTACGCATAGGTATCTAATATCTATACACCTATTAATTATATTCATTATTCAGATAATTTTAATAAAAATAAATAATAAATTATTATAAATTACTTTTAATCTATTATCATGAGTAAATATTTAATAAAATGTAATAAAATAATATAATTTAAAAATAATATTTTATACAAAAAATAATAGTAGAAGAGGGAGCCTTCCGCCACACTGAATTTGGGCCTGCTGTATTTCCTGTTCCCTATTTTCAGATTATTAAAGAATTAAGCGTAAGACTATGCATTTTTCTTTTTGTATTTCTTCCATAAAGATTAATACATATTTATCTATTGTTATAACTTATAGCTTTTATTGGGAAAAAAAACTATATTTTTATTATTTATTGAAATTTTCATTAAACAATATGAATGTTTTATTATATATATATATAGGTAAATAAAAGTTGCGTAATACCTAGTTAGAAAGGTAAACGAAAACTTAAATATTTATAACTGCTATTCAAAATGTTTAAAATGTGGTAAACAATTCTACAAAGCACAAGTAGAATTAAAATTATTTAATACGGTAAGTCAATTTTCTTTTAAAGTTCATTTACAGATAATTCTTTTTGAATTTTCATTTCTTAACATATTTTAGTTTATTTTTATGTTCCGAAAATAATGTTGTTGTGAATAAATAAAAAAAAAACATTGACCTTTTTATTTAGATTATACATTTATACTATATAAAATGTATGCTAAGTATGGCTTAAAGACATAAATCAGTGAATGCGTTAGTGCATAACCTGCACTTACCTACTTATCCTAGTTATCCAGCTAATGCCTACTTAAGATTAGGTAGGAATGTATGATGGTAGGTATAATAGTCAGATTTGAGCTTGTCACATCTGCATAATTTTTTTTTTATGTATGATTAATGTCTTCAATACAAATAACAAAGCCGTTGAGTTGAGGTTAATGTACATAAAACAAGGTACCTACTTGCCTTCCTAGTTTAAATACATAATAAATAGTTAGTAGTTATCTACCTACTGCTGCAGACGCTTTAGTAGAAATTTATAAATCATGTTTTAATTATGGGTACTTACCCAACTATAAGTAGATATTTACTATGAAGAATAAAGTTTTTTTAATTTTTCACAAGCGCAGGTAGATAATATGTTATATACATATATTACTTTTTGTAAAGTATTTATACAAGTTAAACTTGTTTTATTTTCTAAAAAATGATGGTTGATTAGTTTTTTATTTTACTAATCATATAAACTTAGGACTAACAATTATTTCTTCTAATTCATTTAAATTGTATCTACCTAGATTAAAATAAGTACCTAACAATTATGTCAATAACTATATAACTAAAAATTACTAATTTAATCTTAAAATAGTATTAAAAAAATTAAATACCTATTTTTATCTTGATGTCTGTCACTTGTTCATTATCCAGTTATTCAAGGATATAATATCATATATCAGTATTATTAATTTTTATAAATTATGATAAGCCAGATTATATAGGTGATTACTAAATAGGTATCTGCCTACCTATTATTATATATTATTTATGATTTTTTCTGTAACATGCTTATACTCAAAATTTACTAGAACTTAAGAATAATTTTATGTTCTTTATTCTAATTTACAAATTTCTTTATTATCTAAGATACAATTTTACTAATTATTAAGTTTTATATAATATATTTTATACTTTTCTAATTATTCATTTTACCCATTTGAAATACAACGGCTATTGGCTATTACCCTTAATTAAAGTTTGGAAACTCCCTTAATAAATTCTTGTTATTTTTATTCAATTCAATTAATAGGATAAAATATATAAATATTTTGTTACAGAAAACATGCTGATAGCCTCTGGCTGATAAAATCCTTAATTAATTATTTTACTGAATTGTATATGAACCTACTCAATTAATTCACATTGATTTATTTTAAATTCCTCATTATTATGTTCAAGATAGTTTATAACTCAAGTGAAATTAATTTTATTCAAAAATTAATGATATTTTGAATTTTCTATTATTATAAAATTGTCTATATAAGATTGTTTAAAAAATTTTAATAGAAAACAATGTAGACAGAATTTTTTTGTTTATTTATAACTTGTTATAAAAAAATGTGTTTAATTGTTAAATGGTGGATGAAATAAAATTGTAAAAAATTAACCAAGTGAAATGAGAATGAATGTTATATTCTCAAATATTAAGGTGCTCTTTAATATATTGTTTATTTATATTTAAAATTTAATATGTATATCATTACCTAATGCTAATTATTTTTTCATTGCTGTTATTAAAATTATAGTAATTACACAAATGAATCAATAAACCATATCATGTAATATTTTTTTTCCTTTGTTTTAAATATATTTTATATCATGAAGTTTATGAACCATCTAACTAATAGTCTGATTACAAAAAAAAAAAAAAAAAATTATCATTACAATTTTGATAATGGCACCGTATTGTAAAGTTAATTGATAATTACTATAATTACTATGATCTATATTTTAACAAAACATATACATTGTTTCCTAAGACTCCTAAAATGTAATTATATAAAGTTAGGTATATGTATATAAATACCTACATAATTTTTTACAGAACAAAATATTTGATTCTACAAAAAGTTAGAAAATATTATTTTGGAAGTAAAGTACATAGTTTAAAGCATAGTGGCTTTAAACAATTACACTAAGCTTTATGATAAATTAAAATTATTTAATTTCAAACAAATAATACAATTATAAAGTATGGTATATAAGTTAAATACATATTAAAAACAAACTAAACATTATTACTATATATAGGAACTTCGAGACTCACTGAAAACTCGAAAACATTACACTTATGGTTCTTACAAAATATATAAATATAATATTGGTGTTTAATTCGGTTTACGTACAAATGCATACATTTATACTAAATGAGTGCTTATAGAATACAATTCTAGTGTTTTATTGGACAGTATTATAGTATGATAAATGATAATGAATATTTCTTAAATTAAAACACTTTAACTCTAATGAAGGTATTCTTAAATAAAGTATAATGTCACGTTAATATATTAAAAATGTATACTTAGAATTTTCGTTTTAAAATTATCCGTCACATAAATAGATATTTAATGTCTTGATCAATAGCATTTGTGAAAAGTACTATTTTTAAATAATGTTGCAGTAAATATTAATTTGTTTTTTATCACAGTATATGAATAAATAATTATGATTTTATGATAGATACGTCTTAACAATAATAATAATATTGCAATTTAAAGTTCTTCATTAAATTGTTTATTTCTTCTTCGCCTTTTAGCTCTACTATTTGATAATAGTTCACATGCTTGCTGTACTTCAAAGAATCGGTTTTGCACATCTTTCTTAGTTATATCATCTTTTGCTTTATCTGGATGGTATTTTACTGCTAATGTTCTACATTGATTTTTTATTTCAGTTTGTGTAGCTCCTGATCTTAACTCCAACACCTTAAATATAAAATAATAGGAATGGTTTATTATAATTTGTATAAATATATTTGTACATAATTTTAACTTTAAAGCAAGCAGCTTATCAATAGAATACAGATTTTTAAAATAATAATTTTGCATCATTTACTTGAAAATTGTATGACTGATTAAGATAACTGACAAAAATTCGAAAATATATAAAGTAAAAAATATACATAAAAATCTAAATTCCACTCATAAATTATTAAATTGTAAAATTATATAAAAATATAAATTTTATAAATTCATTCAATTTTAATTTACACACATTTTATTATAATTTGTTTTTCATATTTTTCATATTATTATTATATACCTACAGTTTATAATGCATTTTTAGTTTTTGAAGTTTTATCAAATTGGGTTATCTCACCTTAAAAGCATTTTGTTCACCCGAAGGATCAGATAATGTAACTATTTGCCGCCATGTTTCCATCCACCCGTGTTCTTGTGCAAATTGCCATACATCAATAAATGATTGTTTTACGTCTAACCACCAGGGTGAACTGAAAAAATGACCTAAAGCCTCGTGAAATGGTACTTCATCTCCTTCTTCATCAGTTACTTTGGCATTGAAATACAAATAACTACTCCATAAAGCCATGTATAATAAACAGCACATACTGATTACAATAATTCTCCTGCAAATTGAATTACGTAAGTAGTAAACATTGAATAAAAAAAAGGGATACACATAATTTTAAAAATAAATTAACAAATATGTTATTTTGAAAAAATATTAAATACACAAATATGATTTAGGTACATCTTATTTAATTTTAATTTTTTTTTTTCATTTTACCTAAATTCTTATAATCTATAAGTATTATTTTTCATAAATACTTACTTAAAAGTACCTGGAGTCTTTTGGTTTTTTGGTCTCCACCGTTTTTCTAAATGATCAAATGACCATGCTGCAGATAATATCATTATGGCAAACGATGTAGATTCATCAATATCATAGCCCCATTTATCAAAAATAAATGATTTCAAAGGATTACCAACCATAGGTACCAAATATGCACATATTAAAGGCCATTTAAGAGATCCTGTTTCATGACCAATATTTCCCACAGCCCATACTCCTAAAAATGCATTAATAACAATAAGTAAGTACTTAGTAAATATTAAATTAATTTTAAGTAATAATTTAAATACTCATATGCAGAGCCTATTGGAAATTTTTCTTGATTTGTGGATTAATATAATACGTTAAATGTTAATATGTACTCTTACAAGTTACAACATGAAACGACTAATGATTTGAAATGATAAGTTCATTATATTTTTGTTTTTATTAATGTAGGTCGTAAGAAATACCTTCTATCTAGATTATTGATTTTTTTACTAGGTAATTACTAATTATAAATTTTATTTAATACATAAACAATAGATGTTAGGCATAATACAATATTTACTAATCTCACAAAAGTTAAATATTATTGAAATAAATTAGAAAAGGCCAATGTAGAAAGATACCTACATTTAACAAGATTTAAGAGTACTAAAACAATAATATCTAATATAGAGCCTTTGCTGTATAGTTTTAAATGTACTAAAGTATTAATTAAATATTTTAATTTATAATTTATGTACTAATGTTTGATGTTTATAATTTAAAGAAAAAATAATTATTAAAGTAGTTTCCACAATAGCATTACCATTTGCAATATTAATTACTTACCTAAAGCTGCTGCTAGAGGAGTAAATATATGTAACCATTGCCAGCTAAGTCCTCCAACATTATCTTCAGGTATTGCTAGGGATACAACGGTGCTAAAAAGATAAGCCACTACTACCATTCCAGTGAATCGAACCGTAGAAAACGGTGGCTGAAATTTAATTAAAAATGTCAGTCATTAGTTTAAGTCATAATAATAAATTTAAATTAACCAAGTACCTACCTACATAGGTACTTAAAACTAAATAATAATTAAATTAGATTATTATTGAAACTAGATACTAATAATTATATTCTTATAAGTTTGAATTAGGTAATTATTTATGCAGTTGATCTCTGAGTTAGTAATAATATATGATTAGGAGATATTTACCTAACATTCTAACGTATCTTACAATCGAAAATAAATTATAATATTATAATTTATAGGTACTCAGAGATGGTCTGGCCAACCGGAATACCGGTAGGTTTCCTGTGGCCTGACTTATTGGAATTTGTCATTGGTCTAACGACTGTATTACATTATTTCTTAAAATAATTAGATAGTTTTTAATTTCTTTATACTAAAAACAAATATATATTAATTTTTTGAATATTATCTCAGCCTGAATTTTTATCCTAGGTATAAATAATACATTAATACCTTAGGTAGTATATTATGTACTAGTATCTACATATTATTATATAGGTAGTAAATATTCAAGCATCTTGTAGATTTGTAGGATATTATACTTATTAGTTATTAATTAGTTTTAAATAATTCTTAATAATTATCTTTTTATTGAATAAATATTTTACCTAAATTATATTAAAATATACAGATATACAGATATTAAAATCTGTAAATTACTAAGAATAATGATGAATTTTTAGTTCAAAATCTATCTCAAGTCATAATCACACCAACCAAGCATACGATTTAACTTTTAGATTCTAATGAAAACAATATTGTGATTATAAATAATTTATAATAAATATATTATTAAACATTTTTCCAACGATTTTAGAATCATCATTTAGGAAGTGGAATAATATATTAATAATAACATATAATATTATTGTTATTAATGATAAAAAAAAATTGATACCTCACTTCCGCTGATAAGCCCCATTAAGTTGAGGGCCACGTGGATAGCCCTCCCTTACATTCTGTTAATCTAGGACCAGTCGATTGTTCGCCCACACCCGTCCTACGAATCGCGGGTACGTTTCCGTTGGAACGCGGTCCCGTTCACCTCCGTAAAGTGCGGACGAATGGGGCGGAATCGAACAGCCGTTAGGCTGGTTACACTCTCTGCAGAAGGTCCGGGGACTTTCCTCAGGTCGAAATGTGGACAATCGATAACCGCTTGGTTATCGCGCCAAGAGTGTAGACCCGATGGTAAGGTAATGGAGGTGAGGTGAAGAGTCATACGTTTGTTCGTACTTATATACTATTCGATCTCGTCTCAACCGTAACAAGTGAGAGCGGAGCACTTTTACTAGATCAAAACTACATACCGCTATCTAGCGACGATATTAAACATCACTAGTTAATTGGACGTATGCAAGATATCGCTAACGTATTGGTATATTATTCGTTAATGTTATTATTTTTTTAATGTCCCACCACCGAATCCGGGTACCGTTGTTCTTGTATAATGTTATACAAAATGAGCAACTTCAGTATAATTATTTCAAAACTGGTTTAAACAAAAAAAAAAAAACCGTTAAAAAATGAATGGTTTAATGTACGTTTACGGTGATCTGTAATGAACTGTACATTCGATAAATCTTTTAAATAAAGTGTTAACAATAAATAATTATCACTGTATCGCGTGTATTCCGAAATAATATTTTAATTTTTAATATCGTATAATTCATAAACATAGTACCTATGTGTGTCATTAGAATTATCAGTCTATAACACTATAATCAAAATGTAACGACACAGCCAAAAATTGAATATAATACTTAACTTTGTGATGTCATAATGTGTCGTGTTTATAGTAGATACACATTAGGTACCTACACAACCGATTTTACAGCCGCATTTAACCTCGTTAAGCCATTAGAAAAATTATTTTACACTACACGATGAACCCTTCTTAACAGTAATATATAATATACAGTTTCTAAGAAATAAAGGTGATTAACCTGTATGTGTTTTTGTATGGTAGGTATTCTCAAGGTTAAATTCCGAACATGTCCGATGTTCAAGTGCCGAACTCTCGCTGCAGAAGGGGACGGTTAACAAATATAATTTTTCGAATATGAATTTTATAAGCGAAAATCTCGGCGAAAATAATATTATATATTTTTTTTATAAAAGTTGGCGAACTAGAATAAGAATTCAAGACTAGAGTCTATTTTCCCTATCAAAACTAAATTTAGGTATCGTTATGTGTATTTAGTGATACCTACCCTTTCGCCTTTATAGTTGTTTACAAAGCAGTAAAAAAAAGATGGCAAACAGCAGGGTATATATTAGGACATTAGGTAGGATATTTTAGAATGCTAATATAATTTATATAACTATGACACGTAATAAAGTGTATAGTGAATTTTATTTTACCAAATAATAAATATAATTAAAAAACATAGGTATATACAACTAGATAGCTATATAATAGATAATCATTTGTGTAGGTTTTATACAAGTTATATATTATTTATATTTTATTTACCCGTTTAGGTACCTATAATTTATAATGTATAAATTAAAAATAGTAATTGTTTTAAACACTATAAATTTAATTTTACTTTTTACCATACACCGCATATTACTAGTACAAGGTCTATAGTTTTTCACACCATATTGTTTGATATGAGTATTTTCAGTCTTTCACATAATTATCTCGCTTATCATTACATTATTTATATTTTATGAATTAAATATTTAGATGTAAAAGATACCTACTACCTACATATGTAGGAGAGTATTAGAAATACGTTATACTAGTATATTATACTAAGTCATCGATATACATAATATATATATAGGTATATACATATATTATAATGTATACGATAAAAAATATATTATAAAATATTGTTGAATCTTAACTTTTCAGTAAAACAAAGATAGAAATTATAGAACTATACAACATAATATTGATATAGACAGTAATAGCTAATAATTGAAAGTTAAAATTTTAAATAGAATAAATTTAAATTCATTTTAAAAACATAGCCTATATATTGTTATGTTGTCTTATTTGTATTCTGGTAAATTTGTTGAATATCATAAGATTGATAAATGATAATTGCAGGATGTATAGAATTTATATTCGAATTACCGGACAGTAAAAAATAAAAACTTTAACCACGTCATATAAAACAACCACGCATTTAAGTAAATAATACATAAACAGGTATATACTATATTTATATACGACCACGACCATATGTGTTATACGTGTCTCACTTTCATAGATTGTCGGTCGTTTTTGGTTATTCTAACCCAATAAGACGATAAAAGTATTTGTATTATGTATCTTGTTGACCTATATATAAAAAACATCAATTTGTATCATATGAGCCGCTTTAAATCTTTGTAATTTTTTAATCTAAATTCTTAAAATAATTTCGAAAAAATAATAACGATAAAAATAACGTATTTAAGTTTCAATATCGCTAACGAACGAGGTAAAATGTAAATAATGTTACCGGTTGTAAATAAATTAATCGCTTCGACGAGTACCTACACCATTGATAAATATACTTTAATCAATGCCTATACATTATAGATGTCGGTGAAATACGGATCGTGTTCTATTTCTATCGTCTGACACTTTTTTCAAACCAACCGAGACGTTTCCGGCTGCCTCCGTGTCACATCGTACACGCAATGTATAAGCAGTTATTTATAAGTATGCCAACGTATACGTTAAGAAAACCATATAGCGATATAGCCACATAGGTAACTACTCATTCCGTACATAAATGATAATTATTTATTATTAATTGTATTAATTTTTTTAATGATGGTGTGATTCAATGATATCATTGCGACACAATATTCAATAATTAATACACCTTGTATATGTATACTTGTATATTATGCTTGGTCTATAATTTATTGACAATTCAAAACAATTATGTTGTTTGCGGGTGGTCCACATCACGTGAAAAAAGGCTAACATAATATTATGTATGCCTGTTAATCGGGAGTGTATTTAGGATTATTAAGCAATCTTATTAGTCTAAGGGCTCGTGTATAATTATTAACAACGTTATTACAAGTTCTTTGGGTGTGATGTTAAGTGTGGCGATTTCCTCTAGGCCTACAACAGCCCTTATGGTCTGTATATAAATCCGCCCTGATGCCGATTAGATATTCCAAAAGTGCAAACATAATATTAATTAAATTACAAATATTATTATTATATTATTATTAACATAATAATAACATTAGAAATAAGCCGTATAAGTAATAACATTGATTATAAATAATAAGTATTTATAATTATAATCAATGATAATAATAAGTTTTATTGTATTAATAACTATACTTGTACTCATTAGATCATTTACTATGGAATATCGAATATGGATGGAGCCATACTCCGACATTTGAAGCGCATAATATAGATAAGCTTGTATAGTCTCTTGTTGGGATGTGCTATCAACAACGAATGTGTATACTGTACCATGAACTAAGATATACCTTAGGTATATCTTAGTTCACATACTGTACCTATATATTTATATTAACATTTTTTGATATTTATTCTAATAACTGCATGTCTGCATTCTCTCTGGGAATTTTACATTATTGATACCGCGTTTTTATTTATTATAAAATGAATGACGAATATATTTGCGTATGTGCAAATTGAAAAGAATCAAAAAACTCGTCTCTAATATCTGCTTCAAATTGTTTACATAGGCGAGATGCCGAGATATAGGCTATGGCCACATCCATTGTATATTCGTATAGGTATGAATGGTATGATTTAAGTTATATTCCTATTATTATAAGTGTCACTGTTCCATAATAATCTCGATAATAATGATATTTACATGGAAATATTCCACCATTTATAGACTAATTATAATAATTAATAGTGATCTGGTATTCTGGCGAGGGGAAGAGAACATCAAAATATTATATTATGTTGTAAAATAATTTTTTATGTTCTTATATAAAATATGTATAAACTGTTCTAAACTATAACTATTCACAATCCACACAATTCACAGAGAAATACTATTATAATTTATAACATACACGTCGAGAAAAATGTTAAAAACCTTAAACGAGCACTCACCTTTTCGTGCACGCGAACCATGTAGTCGACTTTTTTCATGTATTTTTCGTCCTTGTTGGCGTCGGCCACGTACTCGCCGATGTAGAACAGATCCCTGAGCCAACCAAATCCGAAATATCCACCGAACGTGCACCACCAAAGCACGCCCTGCAGGTCTCTGCCCAAGTAGAAATGGTGCAGGCCGCACACGCCGCCAATCAGCCACAACAGATACGTAAGCGTTTTACTCTTTTTACTGTTATTGGCCTTACTGCTGCTGTGACTCCGATTCCTGGCCCCGACGCTCTCTCCGGAGACACCTTTGCTCATAATTCCCGGTAGTCCGAACATACGTGCGTATTTACGACGAAATATTGATTGAAATTAAAGTATATTTTACATTAATATTGTATATCGCAATGAGATGAGTGTACCTACGATAAACACTGCGACACAAATACGAGTGAAATGTCTGTGCCGGGCACGATACGTTAACGCGTTACCGATTCGTAATCGTTACTGTCGTGTATACAAAAATAATAATAATAATAACATAATAATGCGATCGCCGAGCCCCCCCAGTACACGTATGCGCGGAGCTCTAGGCGTCTGGTAGTGCCGAACAAGTGGCACGGGTAACGGGATTCCCGGATGTAGGCCACACAGTTCAACCAGCTCTCCGACGAACGAACAGCGTTCACGGCGATGACGTCACAGACAGCGCAGGCGCTCGCGAAGCGTTCAATGCCGAACTGGTTGTCGTGGGCCGTCGCGGAGATCTCAGTACGCCTATATGCCTATACCTTCTAAAAAAAAATTAGTCCCTATAGTCTATGTCTATACTACCTGTTGTACATTTACTACTATTCAAAATAAGTACATAATATTATACAATCACAGAATATAATAATTAAAAAATACGATTGTAATATTATATACTTATGTTTATGTATCAACTTATATATATATATATATATGTATAACTTATACTGTGCTCAACCACCGACGTAGCTGGGTACCTATCTTTAAGGCTGGGCATTAACGAATCAAAAGTTAAAACGTTAGGTTAATTAACTCGTTATTTTTTTTTTTTTGAAATTAACTTTTAACTAAATAAGTTACTTTTTTTTAAAGATTAACATGTTAATTTTATCCAAGATTAATTAAATTAAGTTTATTTTAGTACAAATGATAATTCAAATTTGTTAATAGTATTTTAAATATTTAGAAAAGTAGATATTTTTATAGCTAGTTAATACTTTGATGTATCATTTTAAATTTCCTCAGTAATTTTCTTGTGTATAAAGAAAAACTATTTAATAAACATTATTATGTGTCTGGAATTTTTTATTTTGAAAATAAGAAAATTTTAACTTTAAATTAAGTAAAATTACTTTTTTTTCAAAATTAACGTTTAACTTAATGAGTTAACGAAAAAAAAATATGAGTAACTTTTAACGTAACTTAACTTAATTATTTTAAAATAATTTAACTTAACGAGTTAAAAAAAATCGTTCACTTGCCCAGCCTTGCCTATCTTCATGTTTGTACTTACGACTTATACGAGTTTCGAATTTACGACCTGCAGTGGCCAGTGCCCACTATTTAGGAAATCTCCAATTTTAATAACTGTATAATAATAGTAATAGTATAATAATATGATAACACAGAATAGATGAAATAGGTGATAATATACAAATTAAGATAAAATATTATAATATACATTATATACAATGTGTTTACCAATTTAGGGAACACTGAATTTCTCGGCCGGATTTTTTTGGAATAAATCGATTTTTTTTTTTACAAATTGGTGGTATATAAATACACATTTTTCGATACTCTTCAGTTTTTTTTTTTTATCACCTATTTTGAACACCATATTCGGATAGGCCTAATTTTTTAAAGCAATTTTGATGTATCAATTATGGTTCTAAAATCTAAATTCAAAATTGATTGAATAAGAGCCATGTCAAATTTAATAAATAATACATATTTTATTGTATTATTTTTACAAATTTATAAAATTACTTAGGTATAATTAATTCTTATTGGTTACTTTTTGAATATTTGTAGGTACGTATTTTTTTTTAGAAGTGTTATCCATATCTATTATCTTAGTTTTGTTTATGACACTTCTAAAAAAAAAAAAAAACGTACAGAAATTCAAAAAGTAACAATTAAGAACTAATTTTAAACGATTTTATAAATTTTTTAAAATAATAAAAATAATATATTAGTTATTAAAATTAATATGGCTCTTATTCAGTCAATTTTGAATTTAAAACCATATTTGATACTTAAAAATTGCTTTAAAAAATGGACCTATCCGAATATGGTGTTCAAAATAGGTGTTGCTATTAAAAGAAAAGTTATTACTGAGCATGCAGACCAAAATTTCAAAAAAATTTAAATGTATCGAATAATGTGTGTTAGTAATGTGTTATTTATATACCTTACCACCGGTTTGTAAAAAAATCCGGCCGAGAAATGCAGTGTTCCCTAAATTGGTGAACATACTGTATATATTATATATATGTACGGAAAACGCAATGTAGGAAAACCTTCTAATTCAGAGAGAAATTAAGTAGTCGAAGAACTAGTAATTAATAATTAATGATCCTATATATATATAAAATTTAAACATTAAAATATGTGTATGTTTCGTAATATAATGAATAATAAAATGATTAACGACCGTTAAATAGTCTATAGCTAATGTCTTAACTCAGTGAATTTGTACAAGCAATAGCTTAACTACAAAGTATATAACAACTACCTAATCACTAGATTATTAATAGATGTACCTTGTAGATTACCTACCTAAATTAGAGGTACCTATAACTTAATAAAAAAAGTTTTCGACTATTTATAATGTATATTGTATATAGTATCACTATATCCTAGTAAGTCATCCAACTTCCACTCTTAATGCAAATTTCATTTGCGTCAAAAGTATTTTTACCCGAAAACTATCTGATAACGCAGTTATTTTAACATAGTGTTCAGCATATTTTTTACTATCACACTAAATTAATTTTCTATAAACATAATTATATAAGCACATAATGTAGAAACATTAGTTATTAAACATTAAACACTTTACAGAGAATTGATAATCATCAGTCCCTAATTTAATACCTACTTGGGGTAGGTTAACAAGAATACATAGGAATACATTTTGAAAAAAAATAAATGCTAATTATTTTGTCTTACGTATTACATATTATAATATAGATACAGGATAAGTACTTAGGTATTTAAATGTATATGTAGTGTACTAGTGTTAAATAGGTACTTAAATCATATTACATTTATTTACAACCAACATTATTATATAATTAACAGGAAATAGGTATTTGATGAGTTACAATGTAATAGGTATAAACATTTAAACCTTTAAAAATATTTTCAAATACTTAAAATATAAACAAAATAATCTCATAAGAAAAACATGTATAATGATTTATTTTATGGAATATTAAATTAATAATATTTTTAATTTTTATACATATTATATAAAATAGTACTTCCCCTCCATCATAAACGAGTTCTGCGTAGGTACACTAATGAAAACAATATTTTTGTTACCTACCTTTTACGTTATTAGAATATCAATGGTTTTACGGTACCGTCATATCATTCTGCATGACCATTGGCCATATTATAATACATTTACTGTATAAACCTATATAATTTAAATAATTTAATGACGCAACATATCAAACATATATTTTACGATACCGTTAAATTTCTTTACGCATAACTGTTTAAAAACAAATATTTCAATACAACGCAATGAAAAAAAGATCAATAAATGGTAAAATAAGATTTTTATATGGCGAAAATACATTTATTTTTACAATTTAAATCTAACATCATAAAGAATAATTATATATTGTACTATTATAGATACGCAGTATTATATATTTTACAATAAATGATGTATCTAATACCAGTAATAGTAGTAATACCTCTTATACCTATCTATATAGGTAGGTATATAAAAATATCATTTACGATAAACGGAATTCTGTTCCATTCTACTTGGCATAGCTATATTTTAATTTATAAACATAGCAACTAATAATAATATATTATATTATCTTATATATAAAATTATCCGGTCACAGTGTTTGTTATTGAACTTCTCCGAAACGGCTTGACCGATTTTTATGACATTTTCGTGTATATTTGGTAGGTCTGAGAATAGGCCATAGGCTACTTTTTAAACCCGTAGGTGTTAATGGTGGTCCATCCCAAATATTTTTTAATATTAAACGTATAAATTGTATACCTATAATATAGACAGCAGCCCATATAGATATTATAAGAATATTATAATTTTGCCTCGTACACCAACACTATGTATAAACAGCTAGTATTCGTATCAATATAACTTTTAAACGATAAAATATATACCATTGACATAATACAACAAAGCAGTGCAATAATATTGTGTCTGTGTCATTACATTCGTTTTTTAGATTCTGAACGGAATGATGAATCTATTGATTTTACAATGATGTGTTTTGTGTGTCATGTGTGGTGTGTGTATGTATTATGTAGGTACACCATAATAAGTATACAAGTATAACTTGTCGAAATATAATGCTTCAATTTAAAACTTTAGGGATGGTTTCCCATGGTAAATTGAATATTCTTGGTATACATTATAATTTATAGTGGTAAGAAGTTACTAAAGAATTTTCCAGCAGTTTAAAAAAAAAACCGGGAAAACGATGATTTTTACTCAACAATAGGTTTTGACAAAATCGATTTCTTATACGAGAAAAAATAAAAAAATAATTAATATTTTATAAATTTATAATAATATGTACCTATTATTTACACTTGATAGCAGTGGTGGATTTTCAACATTTTTTTTTAGGGAGAGTCCTGAAAAATATTATGCATTTCAAAGGTATTGTGTACCTATTATAAAAAAAGAAATTATTTTAGTATTTATATTTAAATTGTATAAATTATATATGAGTCTGGGGGTTCCAGACCCCATGGACCTGCCACCTGCCCATAAATCGGCGTTGACAAACGGTTTAACCAATATAGGTACCTACTTAATACTTATCCATCATTCATATTTTACTGTTTAAAACTTAAAAACAAATTTGACTGTAAAGAAAATCGTAGAAAATTAATAAAACAATATCAGTATGGTTAACGAATTATAATGTAAAAAATTTAAATTTAATACCAAGTTAAAATGCAGAGACGTAATTATAAATTAGAGTCTCTGGGGCAGTATAAAATAAATGTTGATCTCCGTCTATTTATGTTACTAACATTTTTCAATTTTTGATTTAAAAAAAAAAAAAATTAGTTTTTTTAATTCATGTGAATATTGCGAATTGTACGTTATTAAACGCACTATGTTTTACAGACTTATAGTGCCGTCAATCGTCATACACTGATACTGGTGAAATAAAGTTTAATGTAACTATGTAACTCTTGGATTCATTTTGCGTTGTCTACAATTTTTTCAACTAGGTAGGTAATAATATAAAAATTCAACCTATAGCGTTCCAGGCTGGAAGCCCATACTCTTCTATGAGATATGATATATTCTGCACTATTTTAATCCTTAAAACAGTGTTACGTGAATTTTAAAACAAAATTTAAATTTTTGTAAGTACAAATTGTATTTACGACGGTCGAGGGACCTTCTAAGTCCAGAACCCCGGGGCATTGGTGTCTTGCCATTTTGTAGGTACGCCCGTGTATAAATACTATTAATGTTTACACTACTGCCGATTAGTGATTATCTAATTTAAATTTTACTACCAGTACCAATACTAATACTATTTAATATTTATAGTACCTATGCTTATTTATAGGTACCCTAATAAGTTGACCACCACTTGTTTTTGAATTTTACAATATTTCATATTATGTTAAATGTTATCAGTTTTTGTAATCATTGATAAGTATTTTGTTATCTGATATACCTAGTAATATCTATCATTCATTCATAATTTTTAGTATTCTGATAGATCAACACAAAATTGTGTCCTGCTATTCAAGGGAATTTTTTATTTTTGAAAATTGACTTATTAAATGTTTTTGGACAGAATAAATTGTAAACCAATACATCAAAAATGGCTTGCGGCTCATTATCACATAATGTGCTCATTTCGGAACATGAACAAATTATGAACATCTTGGAACGAGGTACAATTGTTACAAGATTCTATTTGAAGAAGCGGCCTGAGAAACGAACATTGAGACTACGCAAGGAAACACGACAAATTCTATGGTCCAGGACTAGTAGTACCAACAATAAGACTTTTGACGGCTCTTGTAATTATATGTTTTAATTTGATCAATAAATTATTGTATCATTATGGGTATTTAACGTTTTATGTGTGATTAATAAATTTATTTAGTGGACCTTAAAGATGCCAAAGAAGTACGCTGTGGTAGAAATAGTAAAGAATTTGATAGATGGCCAGATGAATTAAAGAAATTTGAAGCGACCAAATGCTTTGTCATATTTTATGGCAACGAATTCAAATTGAAAACTCTGTCTGTTGTTGGTATGTTCATTAATGATATGATTTATAATATATTTAGGAAATTTGAGTACAATTCTATGTTATTAAAAGGACAAAGGTCCTACCTATTTATTTGGTAGTACCTATATATAATGAATAACTGGATGTTATAATGTCAAGGTTGTTTATGAATATTTTCATTTTGCTATTTTAATTGTAAAAATATTAGGAATGATAATTTCAAATGTATTTTTTGTTATTATCTTAATAATATAAATTCAGTTAATGTTTAAAAAACTATAACAAATAATGTTATAAAAGAAAATGTATAACTAACTTTTAAGTAATACAATGAAATAAACATAAAAATATGGACAGTACCTTTTTACCTATTTACTTATTTTAAAAATGGGTGCATAAATGTTTAGCTCTTATATTT
Organism: Aphis craccivora; assembly: GCA_009835225.1. Classification (NCBI taxonomy): domain Eukaryota; kingdom Metazoa; phylum Arthropoda; class Insecta; order Hemiptera; family Aphididae; genus Aphis; species Aphis craccivora. The sequence goes on along the minus strand of VUJU01000322.1, from coordinate 74,397 downwards.
AAATATAACAATTAAAAATATGTTTGTTTCATTCTAATACCGTTTTTAATTACATTTTTGTTTTTTGATAAAAACCATGTATTTTTTATACTTTCATTTTTATAGTTTTTCAACAATATTTTCCAAATGTATAATATACTATCTCTCTTTGTTCAATATAGATTATTTTACTTATGAAACCCTAAAAGTGATATTGATAGGTATTTATATAATAATAATGGTTGTTACTTATTAAAAAAAAAAAAAATTAAAACTTAATTTAACTAAAATTAATTTTGTAGTAGTGCAATACCATCAGACCTTCATGGCTGGGGAAGCAAATTGTAAAATTTTAGTTTTTACATACTGAATTTATACTATTATACTACATCTATACCTACCTATAATATTTGTGACTTTTTTCTCGTAGTATTACAATATAAACACCAGACACCTGTAACTTTTCATGAAAATATTTAAACATCTAAAATTTAAAAATCCCTGTTAATTACTATAAAATAATATGTCAATTTTCAAGTTAAAGGAATGCTAGGACATAAAGCAAACCATTAATGTTTTTTGAAACTAAAATAAGGTTTATTAGGGCATTAAAATTTACTAGGTATTATTATTAAATTTTATTAATTTAAATTGGAAAAATTTTGATGTTATTACAAATAGGTAATTAATGAAAAAGTGTAGAAATAACGAATAATAAAATACAGTAAATTAAAAAGTTCTTTTTACAATTCCATACGCTTATTTACTGGTTTTAATATTTTAAAAGTTTCAATCACGTTATCAATATTTATTGTAGACAGACTCTTGTTCTATACTTACAGCTAGCAATGCTTGAAAACCGTATTGAATAATTACTTATCTAAGTTTTGCTATGATGAAACTCGACTAAGAAAAATGGCTCTCACACAAACAATTTGTAGGTAACTGAGATAGCTACTAATTCTTTTACAACTTAATATTTATTTTTAAATATATAATATAATATATGGTTTAAATATCTTGGATAAAGTGGTTGACTAAGCCAAACTTCACATTATTGTTTAATATTTTATTACAAAAGACCGATGGTAAAATCCTTCAATAAGTCGCTGGTGAGGCAGCTGCCCACCTTGCTTCCCCCGTAGACACACCTATGAATACCGTTATTAATTTTGATCAAAATCTAAAATTAAATACATTTTTTCATTAAACTAAATTTGTTTATGATTTTAATTTTGTTCTTCTTATGTCTGGTTTTAAACAATTAAATGTTTGTAAATAATAAATATTAAGCTGTTTTATATGATTAAGAATTAAGTACATAAAATCAAATAAAATTAAGACTTGTTTTAATTCAACTATAAATAGTGTTTAGAACTAATTGTAACGAGTCCAATATTTCAACTTTACTTTTGAGTCATAAATGAATGGGTTAAATTTGTTATTCTTGCTGGTATTTTATCTTTAATTATAATTGTAAATTGATTATAGCATTATCGGAACAAGAATGTGAACTATGGCTTAAAGGTTTATATCATCTTGTAAATGATACTGTTTGCGCTCCATATCCATTGCAAGTTGAAAGATGGCTACGTAAAGAATTTTATACTATGGAAAATTCGAGGGAAACGTTAGTATAAAAAACAATAAATCACTTAAAACAAAATGTTTTATTTTAATAAAATGTTTTTTATAATATAATCATAAAATGCTGTTTAAACTAAAAAAAAAAAAAAGTATAATTACATTTATTTTATAGAGTGACATTGAAAGATGTAAAATCTTTTTTTCCTCGCGTTCATTGCAAAATATCTACGAGTAAACTAAGAGAGTTGTTTCAAGAAGTTGATACCAGGAAGCGTAATGAGCTTAATTTTGATGAGTTTGTCTCTCTCTATAATAAACTTATTTATAATTCAGGGGTAAAAATTACATTTCACAATATATTGTTTTATAAACATTTAATACCTGTTAACATTTTATTAGATTTTCAATGAATGTTTTTCAATGTATTGTTCAGCTGATGATACCTTCAATGTTCAAAATCTTACTAGATTTCTGAACGCTGAACAAGAAAGTTTATGTCTTGAAGAAGAACTTGTAGCTAAACACATGAAAGAATATTTCAAGTACTGTGGAAAAGATTCAAATGATAAACTACAATTTACTGCAACTGATGTAAGTTACCTATTTTAAATATATCATCCAAATACTTAATTTGATAACACCGATTGTAAAAAATACACCAAACTTCATCAATTTATAGCCATCCATTTTATTTTATAACAAAATGCATTCAACACTTACAATTTACTCCAAATACTTAATAGCTGTAATACAAATATTTGATATTTGCAGTTTTGCTATCTCAGGGGGGCGGATAAAATTAAGGATATCATTTTATCTCTTATCACACATAAAAAAGGTCTAAGAATGAAAATAAATTAGGTTTAATTTATTTTAATTCTAATTACACTAGTAATAGCATTATATTATGTATATAAATAAAAAAAAGAATACATTATGGTATAGAGTAATAAATTATAAATAGTAATAAGTGTATTGGTAAAGTAAAATATTTGCTTGTAGATATTATAAAAACTTATTCTAATGAACTCAACATAAGTAGTTGTTTTAAAACTTTAGTTTGACTCGTTTCCCGAATTTCGCCAGCTAAAAACATTTCGTCTACCACGGTGTATACCTTGTAGAAGTTGAAAACAAGATCTAGTTCACAAACGTTGTGGAAATATTCGTTGAGGACTTCGACAAAATTATGAATGGCCTCCAGATAACACAGATTGTTATCGCCCACGTCCACGCAGATGCAAAAATATAATCCAGCGTACCTTCTATAAATTATTTTGAAGTTTCTGAATTCTACAAAATTTGTATGTTTAGCATCTCTGACAGTTACAACTGCGTGCACTTCTTCGATAAGCTTTTGTTTCTCGTCATCATCAAAGTTCATATACCATTTGGCTAGTCTTGTTTTTCCAGCTCTGTTTTGTATAAGAATGAAACGGATCATTTTGAAGTATTCTATGAGTAAAAAATAACGAAACAACCGCGTAGGTAACAAATCAAATAACAAAAACCAAAAACCGCGTCAACTAAAAATCAATACCAAGCAATATAGACTCTGGACTGTAAACCGTGAACATAGTTCATACGATATACATACTGCAACTGCATTGGGTAATATATATATTATCATTCACCGCGACCGTGGCTCGTCTTCCAAATGGCAACCACTGATAACTGATAACAGTTTTCGTTCGTTTTCGGTTTTTGAATTTCCGTTCCTAATTTCTTTTATTCTTTAAGATTTTAGATTTGAAATGGTACAACGTTGAACGTCGGGAAATTACCTTGTTGATATTATTAGAACATTTAGAACTCCGATTTTTAAAATATTTTTTCGGTATTACGATATTCAATTTGGTTAACTGAAAATCGGTGTCTACTATTCTATAGCTATGGACATACTGAATTAATATGATATATTGACATGTATTGATGCATTCATATTTATATATTTAATATTTATATATTAATATTAATATTACTAATTGTAATAAATCTAATCAGTTACGTAAATTGGCCTCGATTTCTGGTGGTGCAAAGAAATATTTTGATTTTTAACCTACCAATACTAACTTAAGTTGAAAATCTTATCCTAATAAACATATTTTATTTCATTGTTATGATTAATAAATAAGTATAGACTAATTTTAGTAGTAAAAACTGTATTATATAATATTTTTTTTTATTTTAAACTAAGTCGACGTCTACTTTAATATTACTATAATATACTATAATTTATTTTATTGTCGGAAAAATGTTTACCAAATTATAAACCTATTTGAAATAGCATTTAAGATATATATACAAACCGACAGTTGCACGAAAATTAATTTTTTTTTACCTACTCGTAATTTGTAAAACAAATGTATACTTTTGAAGTTAGAAATTATAGGTACCTAGCCATTCAGGTATATAATTTTCTGGTAGTGCAATAATATGAACTACATTTGCACCACCCAATTTACGCCACTGAATCTAATTATTATGCCACAATTATAAATTTATTAGTATCAGTAATTGTATTATTTATTTAAATAAATTAAAGTAAAATACTATATTGAATTTTTACTTTTTTATTTTGTAATAACTATAAATTCACACTATGTACATATTATTTATTATTTATTGAGATTCAACAAAAGAAAAATATCTACTTTATGAAGGTGCATCATTAAACATTTTTTCTCTGTCTTACACACATAGAGTATAGTAAAAACCTTTTTGTATTTCACTAATCGAGATTAAATTATTTTAACTTAGGTATTAATGTTTTATTACACAACTATTAAAAAGAATAATATATTTTTGGTTTTATCAGAAGCTATTTTTAATAAAAAAATATTTAATTTTATTATTTTTTTAGTTATTGATAAATAATAATTCATATCTATTAGAAATAAAAATATTTAAAACGATTCAGATAAAACACAGCTAGTAGTATTATTTTAATGTTTATAATAGGTTATAGTTAAATATTATGCTGTATTTTTTGATATAGTAGGTTCATTTAAGTATTTGAATTATATTTTAAATTATAGCTATTAACTTTTCAATTAATTTACAAAGTGTATAGTGTGAGATACTCAGATTAGGTTTTTGAATTTTGTTTTAGATTTAAATAATAGTTATTATTATAATAATTGAGTCTTATTTTATTTATTTTTTTTTTTAGTTTATGGATTATTTGTTTTCAAAACAAAATGAAATATGGGATCAGTATTATGACAATATATTTCAGAACATGACAAAACCACTTTCACATTATTGGATAGCGTCTTCTCATAATACGTTAGTAAAATTTTTATATTTTCAAGATTATAAATAAGTTACAAATCTGAAATAATATTAATCTATTAGAATACATGATTATGTATTTGATATAGTAAATATTTTTAAATAGATATTATATTGTTATTAATTAATATTAATTGATACCTAACTATAAATTTATAAATTATGAACCTCTGATTATTGTGTTTCATATTTTCACTTAAACATTTTATTATTTAATTTTTATGATCTTTAAAATACATCTTACAATTATTTTGTTTAAAATATTTATTTAACATACTTACTTTAACCCTTAGGAATATATATTTTATTATGCATTAGTTATACTAGAGACTATTGAATATAACAATATTCTTTAATTAACATATTTTATAAAATATTAATGTAATTAATAGTTCAGTATTATTTATTTTTCAGCTATTTAACTGGTGATCAAGTATCTAGTGAAAGTTCAGTTGAGGCATATGTAAGGTGCTTACGCTGGGGATGTCGCTGTATAGAGTTAGATTGTTGGGATGGACCAGACGGACTGCCAATAATATACCATGGGCATACATTAACCAGTCGTATAAAATTTTTAGATGTCCTGAAAACAATTAAAGAACATGCTTTTATTGCTTCCCCGTAAAGAAAAAATTATATATAGACATTTATTAATGAATGAATTAATGATTTATTATTATTTTAGGTATCCAGTTATTTTATCAATAGAAGATAATTGTTCAATACCACAACAGCGAAATATGGCATCAACTATGATTGAAGTATTAGGAGATATGTTAGTTACACAACCAGTTGACAGGAATGAAACTAAAATGCCTTCACCTGATCAACTTATGTATAAGTTCATAATAAAACATAAAAGACTTCCAGATAAAGTTAATGGAGACCAAGCTGTTACAATTAGACATCACGATGATTGTAATAATGTTATATATTTTATATATTTAAGTTTTTTTTTTATTTAAGCTTAGTTTTGTTTGTAGCCAAAGACACTGATTTAAGGAATACAAAAAAAAATGGAGTACTTTATCTAGAAGATATGCTGGAAAAAGAATGGAGACCTCATTTTTTTGTACTTTCTGGCAATAAACTTTATTATACAGATCTCTGTAAAACAGATATTGACAATGAAGATGAAGCAGAAGGAGGAGAGTTGGAAACATGTGAAATATCTAGTGCAAATCGATTAAGAGAAGTTAGTTTCATTTAATTCATAATTATATATTTAGTATATTAAGGACATGATAAAGTATTAGACTGTATTTGTCAGGATAAATTCTAAAAATAGGCTCAACCTAAACTATTTTTATAAATGTGAAATTATATTTGTTATATTATATAAACCTCAACCTATTTAAGTTTTTTTTTTGTTTACTTTAATAGTTTTGCTTTATAAAATTTAAATTTATTTATTACTATGTTAACTTAATTGTATTAAAATTTGTAAACTGAACAAAAAAGCATGTTACTTACCAATTATCATGGTTTTATTTTAGGAGAAATATAGCTAGACACTATTTAATTTTGATGATTATGGTTAGGTTAGGACGCATGTATTGTTAAAATCCCAGGTGGTAACCCATCCGAAAATTAGGTACGGAGCCATTCATCTAACATCAGCACATTGTTAAGTAACTGGTGCTACTACGCCATACTATCTAGTTACTATATTAATAGTTTAATTATTATGAATCAATATGGAATATATTCAGTTTTTTTTTTTTTTTTTAATTTGCTTTTTATTAGAAAATAATTGTAGCAAAGCGATTACAATATAATGAAATAAAAAACAAACGTAAATATTTACAGACAATATTAATTAAATATTAGCATATTATTAGTTTATTGTTTTTATTGTATAAGTTACTATTAAAATCATAATATATTAGTTCAATAATTTTTTTGGACAGTTTACATTTATTTTTGAACAAAACATTTGAGCATAATATGACATGTTGCTTTAATAATTTTTCTTTTGCCTGGTCAAGATTAAATAAAGACTAATAATATTCTTATTTTAGGGATTAAAAAAATGACTAGGCTTTATTAAAGAAAGATTTAAAAAATATATGATATTCATTATTTGATTTTATCAGTTGAAGATTACTTGTGTTATAAAATATATAATAGTATAATACTTGTTTTATAATGATATTTATTCAGGTTATAAATTTGTTTTTGCTATATCCAGTGGCGCGTAATTACTTTTTAGTGGTAGTGCAAACACAAGTTTTAAACTCCCAACCTAACCCTACATAGACCCCCTCAAAACTATTATTGCCATTTAACCATCAATGATCAATGTTTTATTATTTATTATGCTAATATTTAGTAGGCACCTACTATGAAGTGCCAGTTTTAAAAAATTATATTTGCTTAGTACCTCCCTCTAAATTTTAGGTGGTGCAAATGCATATACCTGTATATACGTGTTCGTTACCACTGATTACATCATAGTTGCATTATTTACACAATACAATTTTTTTTCTTATAAGATATAGCTTAAATATATACTTTTTTCAGGGTATACCTAATGATGAATTACATTTTGGAGAATACTGGTTTCATGGGAAATTAGCTCGTGGTAGAAATGAAGCTGAAGAACTATTGAAACAGTATCAGCATTTTGGAGCTGGTACATTTTTAGTAAGACAAAGTGATACATTCATTGGTGATTATTCCCTATCATTCTGGTAAATAAATGGATTTAATTGTTATTTTAACTAGGTATTCATCTATTTGTAAACTTATAGGCATTTAGGTAAAGTAAACCATTGCAGAATACGTTCAAAGCATGATAGAGGTCAAATTAAGTATTATTTGATTGATGGTGCTACATTTGACAGTCTATATAGTTTGATTACTTATTATCGTACATATCCATTACGTATACAAGTAAATTGTTATAAATTTAAAATGTCACATTATTGTTTAAATACATCATATATACATCACATAAACCATTAATAATATAATTTAATTTTAGGAGAGCTATATTATTTTGAATGAACCTGTACCTCAACCTTTAAAGCATGAAGGGATGAATTGGTATCTTCCTCACGTTTGTAGGAGTCGAGCGGAGGCATTACTACGACGAGTACCACAAGAAGGTGCATTTTTGGTGCGACCATGTGAAAATGATAAACATCTTTATGCTATTTCATTTAGGTAAATTAACAAAAATATTTGTTGTATTTCTTATGAACCAATTAAAAAATATTTGTAAATACTGTTATTTTAGAGCTGAAAAGAAAATTAAACATTGTCGCATTAAGCTTGAGGGTCGATTGTACACTATTGGTGTAAAGCAGTTTGAAAGCTTAGTAGAGCTTATAAAGTATTACGAACAAAATTATTTATATAAAAAAATTAAGCTATGGTTTCCTGTAAATGAAGATATTGTACAAAGAATGGGAACTGTAAGTATAATATACATAATATGTTAAGATAATATTTAAAAATTATTATTTATTTATTTAATTAAACTTAGGTATGTTATAAAATTATAATTTTAAAGTGTTAACCAGTCATTTTTTACATTATATATTATTACTTTGGTAATTTATTAATTACCTATTACTTTATTAGTTTAGATTACTACTTATTTATTGGAGTGGGTAGAATTAAGTAGTTAAATTTTGAAACAGTTTGTCCATTCCAAATTGGCATCACCTGGGGTGTAGCGATAGATTTCTTTTGTTGAACAGCAGCTGGTTGTGTACTTGGTAAACCCATTATTCCTAAAGCTGGCACACAATCTGAACAAAGTGGTATAGGTTGAATTGGCTTGTTTGATTTAATTGTTGGGGTCTTAAGTGTTTTTCCATTACAGTCAGATTGTGGTTGTTGGTCAAATGTTAAGTGCACATTAGGGCTTGATGTGAGTGATTTTAAATCTATTGGTGGTTCGCCTGGATTCAAATAAAACATCAATGTTTGTGGTGGTTTTAATTTGTCTTGAGTTTCTAATGGTTTAGGTTTGTCACGTGTTTCTAATGGTTTAGATTTGTCATGTTTTTCTACTGGTTTTGATTTTTCAAATTTATTATATTCTGGTTTTATTGAGTCTTTTACTGCCATTTGTTGGGAACCTTCTGCTTGTTCTGAACCCTTGTAAAAACTTCCTCCACTTAATATTTGCATTAAATTAAAACCATTTTTACCAGAATCTGCTTGTGGTTGAGTTGGTTGGGGCTTAGTTTCTGTTATTGAATAATCATTTTGGATCATATTGGTGTATACTGGTAACATAACCATTGAATGTGGATCGTAGTAATAAAGTGGTTGTGTTGGTATTGGAAGATTAGACTTCTTATTTCCTTTGTAATTTCCTGGTTGAGGAGAGGTTGAACTTGGTTGAGAATAATAAACTCCTGAATTATCATATGTCTGTTGTTTAATATCTCCATGTATTCCAAAACCCGCTAAATAACCTTGGTTATTTGGTGGTTGTTGAATTTGTGATGGACGATTATAATTAGCTTGTGTATCATATAATAATCCAAAAATTGATGGATTATATCCAACTAACCTCAATGGCTTGTTTGATAATTGTTGGCTTTTGAATTTTGAATGTCCATGACTTGGTTGATAACTTTCTTGTTGTTCCATTTCCATAGAATCCGTTTCAACCCCTGTTTCAACTACTTTTAATGGTTTATCAGATAATGTATTCTTAGAATTTAACCGAAGATCAGATTGCTCACGATCTCCATTAATATTTTGTATCATTTTAACAATATCTTTTTTTATAGCTTCATCGTCATTGTATTTGAAATTATCTGTACTTACTGGGTTTGGTTTTTTAAAAGGAATTGTAAATTCTGTTTGTTTAATTGTAATTCCCTCATCTTGAATTAATACTTGATCCGTTACTTGTTCATCTTTTATAATATCATCTTTACGGTCTTCTGTTTGGTTTGTGTTCATAAGTTCAATTAGCGTAGTAGCTTTATCAGTGCTATCTGTTAAATTATATTCGTCTTTGGAATCCATTTCGATTGGTTTCGATGATTTTTGTTCTTGTATATTTATGGGTTCTACAACTATTGGTGACGCTTCTGAAGACACAGTTAATTCCTTTAAAACATCAGCTTGTGTATTATATACAGGATTATTTAAAGATATTTTTAACGGTGAAGCACCAACATTGGTACTCATATCAGTTTGTAACCCATTAGATTTATCAACACGATAATTAACAATTTGCATATTTCCATTAGAATTGGCTATATTATTAAATGGTCCAACTTTTCCTTCATTCTTATTTTCTTCTTGTAGTGGTTTGTAGTCCCCTACAGTTTTATCATCTTTTACATAGTAGTGAAAACGGTATTGTGGAATCTGTAATTTAACCATATTGGTTATGTATTAATTAATACTAAAATTTAATATTTCTTGATAATTTAACTATTTATTACCTCTTGTATTTTGGATATTCCCCTTATTCCTGGTACTCTAGTTGAATCTACTCTAGTCATAACCGCAATGAGTACAAATATCTGAAAATTACACACATTTAATTTGTTTGTATCTAATTTATATATTATCTTTACATGTTATAATTATAATGATGACTACCATTATCAGAGTGAAAAATGTCTATTGAGATTCTGTTTGCTAACAAAAAAAAGTATAAATAAATTATATATTATGTATATAATACCAGAACTGCATAATTTATGTAGCATAACACATAAAAATATTTAACAATGTGTACATTTAAGAATAATATAACATTTTTTTTCTTCAAAATTTGATCAACTCTTACAAAAATTATTCTAAAGAAATATAGAGTATAATACATGATTTGTTTTTGCACTAGTATTTTAATAATTGATTTTAGTCCTAAAGTAAAAATCAATGTCTTAAAACGATTGGTTTGTAGATTAAAAAATTGTTCTGGAATTATGTGTATGATATAAATTAAATTTTTATTGCTCTTTCTGAAAATATTGGATTAATTAAGCATGGCTGTTTATTATGGCACCTTATTAATTAATATGGCTGAAATACTTAAATATGTTTTATTTAAACTTAAATATTCATTTTAATTTTAGTTGAGTTTATTATAAATTGTTTAAGCATATTTATACACTAATTGGTTAAAAATACCTTTAAAAAATAATTTTAATTTATTTAGTCATCTTGACTGAAGTTAAGGATAAATCACTTAAAACTTATAGTTATTGTTTTTAATGATTAAAATTTGAATTATTTAATAGAAACAATGAAGTCAAATTATTCTTCTTTAAATTTACTTTTATATTCCATAATTAATTGTATATTCTCAGTGATTTTACAATGGTATGATTATTTTTTTCTTGCGGAAGGGTTGAAGACATTTTTTAAGTCTAAAAAAATTTGTCATATTGCATACGAGTCTGCAATGAAGTACCATATTCTATGTAACCAGGTAACTAGGGTAATTGTAACATAACATAACACTTTTCGATTCTGTGTGCCAAGGCAGATAATTTCCCCTAACACTTTTTCGGTAACGCAATTTCTGTTACGCTAATTCTGTTACGCTTTTCAAATCTATGTACCAAAGAAAAGACATAAAATGTCAAAAATGTTCATCTTCCACTTTAAGGGTGGTTTCTGGTATAAAATTGGATTTAGTGAATAGTTTGGGAATAAAAAGTATGATTACATTAAAACAAAAGTATTTACCAATACCAATTTTTGACAAAATATATAATTTATAGAAGCTAAAACAGGTAAAATATGGTCAATACAATTATAAAGTAATATACACAATATTGTTCAAAATTACGAAACAAAAATAGTTTTTTTAAATTGAAAAAGATACTGTTAAATAATAATCGTGTACAAAAATTTTACTAACAATTCACAATAAATATATTTACGATATGGTAAGTTGATAACATTGACAATCAAACGACAAGATATTTTTCGGAATATTAGCGCGTTATAGATTAAAATCCACATCTCACCATTGTCGTAGAATATTTGACTAAAGATGAGATGACAATAATTACCTATGTAAAGTAATATTGAGTTTTATATTCTTTGTAGTTTAAGATAAATAGTAAAAAAAAATAAATTTTTTTTTATAATTATTAAATATATATAGTAAATCAATGAGATACCTATGCATTTTCAATTTTTAAACTCATCATCGTATAGTTCGGAATTTTAGCTTTATCTGCTATAAATTGAAAGTGTTTAGATATAGAATAATATGCAACTCCTTTAACTTCCAGCCTTATTCATAAGTTATTCTTACAGAAACCGAAAAGAATTAAAAATACTTATTTACAATATTTTTTATTATTATTTCATGTTCAAATATTTACGAAATTGGATATATATTTTTTTACGAAAATTTTCAATATTAGTTATTCTGTTGTAACTCAAAAAAAAATATTTGTAGGGATTTGAAGCTTTTCACCACTACACTATTTTTTGCCTTTTAGTTTTTACTATTATTCACAGTTATCAGTAGGACCTAGTACCTACTAATTACTTAATTATTTGTCATTTAATATATCTACTCTCAAATATTCATAAACATTGAAATACTTAACTTTCAATAAGTTTTCATTTGTTGTACATTTTAATAAATGTTAAAACTAATATTATTACCTACCTATTTATTTATGCCTGTTATTCTAAGAACAAAGAATTATTATCTTATAACTTCTATAAAAATAAAATATTGTAATGGTCCATTGGTCCACTAGGCATCCTCTGTCCCTATAGTTTACAAACCACCTGTCTTGTGAAAAAAGGCGCGTATCTCAAAAAAATAATATTTGTAAGCATTGTAACCATTCAACAATAGAATCGGGTTTTTTTTTAATATGTTATTTAATATACTACCCCAGGTAGTCTGTAGTTATAATCTTTTTTGGTATAATAATTATTTTCAACGTTTGATGTTTGACTACAAATGTAATATGTTTATGGTACTTTATTACACGTCTAAGCATCTGCTTCATCATTTTATTTATAATCGGGTAAAAATTCTTTAGAATAGTAGTACAGTAATACTAGTAAGTGATATAATTTCATGACAAATAATATCTATCAAGTTATAAGTAATAACTTACTAAAATTATTTGAAATTAAAAAAAAAAAAATTATAATAATTAAAAATAAACGAGATTTCATAGTAGATAACAATAAATTTAAAAGTTGTTGACATCAGAATTTAATGCTAATTAAACATTGTGCATAGCGCAACACAAAAAAAAGTCAATCTGATTAGGTAGTAATATTGTTATTTTTCTTTTAAATAGTTAGGTAAAACAAGAGCTCTCGGAATATATCATTTAAATGCATTTATTAATATTATTTATTAGACATTTTAACATTTATAATAAATTGTATACATATGTCAATTTTATCGTATGATTCGTATGAAATATCAACATAGTAGGTAATTTTACCGTTGTTGATTTAGTGTCCAGCTTAATATCGTATTATTATATTTTATGTATAGTAATACATAAATTAAAAACAATCTTCTTTAAGTTATGTTTGTTTTGAATCTAAATTGTAAATAATGCAATAGCAAAGAAAAATAATCAATGCTTATATAATTTGCAGCAAAATATAACTTTAAGAATTGATTTTACCATGGTTATTAGTGTATTTACTTAAATAGTTTATTAATGCTTGAGGATTAAAAATCCTTAAGTGTAGTATTACTAGATACCACATTTTGTTTTTACAGAATTTTAAATAGGTATACAATATACATGTTATAATTTTAAATAAGCATCATGTATTTTCTTTATGGGCATTATTTTATATTTTATTATTAATCTATAAAAACAAGAGATACTATTTTTAAGTATTCTTTAACTTATGTTTTTTGTAACTGTTATAATATAATTCTAATTAACACATTAATTGCTATACCTACAACCGTCCGCGACACAGAAAAATTAGTTGTTTACATTTTCAATAATACGAATGTTTTTAAATCATAATTTTCATCTCTACGTCATAGTAATTAATAATTATAATATAATTATAAAGAGCTACTGCGCTAAAAAAATTATTCTGGTTTAGAATAATATCAATTTTGCGGCAGCTCGAAAATGACTGAGCTGGTATGACTCCCTGGGAATAATACGCTACGGCAGTTGATAACTTAAAATTAGTTGAAACAAATTTTTTTATACAGCCGCCGGCGGCAATAGAAAATGTAGACAATCAATTAAATAGTATGTATACTATTTTTGTAATACAGATGGCATTATAGTATTATACTCTTGTATAATTGTGTATGTATTAGAAATATTTTTAAATTTAAATAGATTATGTGAAAATAATATAAAAACGAATTTAAAAATTAACATCCCTATGATGTAACAAAAATAATTTAACGGATCATGTTTCTCACCTGTACGACATTCTTTAACGGCAACTCCATCTTTCTCATTGTTGAAACCACAGACAGAACCCTGCTGTTCGAATAAAATAATTATACTGATGCGTGTAGCTCGTCATCAACCCCCTTTTATAATCTTCAGCCTTGACTTCTTTCACTGCCACCACCTCCACACCTAACCCGCTTGTCCTGGACCACTAGAAATATTCCATTAGGGATTCTCATATGATGTGATGTTTATTTAAATGTATACATCATATGATGGAAGTATAATCTATTTTCAAAACTATTGTCACAATATTTATCGGTTTGGTAAATTGTATAAATAAAGTGGTTATTTATATTTTTTTAAGGTAATTAGTTAAAGTATAGTTATCGAAACGGGTTGCTCAAGTATGTCCACTAACTAATGGATAAAGTTCAGCGTATAATTTTAGTACACCTTGGATCATTCATGTTCCGCTTACCCCGCATGCCATGAATATATTTGGATAATACTATATACTCGTACATCGAGTTTTCCGGTAGATTACTGCCTCTGTAACAAAACAAGACATGGTTTAGGCCGTATGGTAACATTAAACTAGTTTCTTCTTTCTTTCTTTAGTAAATAATTTTAACTTCTCGAATTGTTGTAACTATGTGTTTAAAATAATTTAAGATTTATATTATTTTCAGTCATTTAGGTACAATTCTTGTATTCCCGAATTCAAACTTTATTTATTTTTAACATCTTTAACATAGGTAACAAAAAATTAAAACGAACTATAATTCAACTTTTTTACTGATTATTTAAAATACTGAGTGAACCGATAAATGCATTTATATTTGTAGCTTGTTAATTTTTAATAATAAATTAATAATTAACTTAGACCTCTCTTATACTGATGGGTATATGGGATTTTTAACGCTGTATATCCAATTTTTACACTATATTTAGTTTTTTTTTTAATATATCATTAAATAAATAAAAAGCGATGTTTACTAATATTTATAGATAAACTTAATATAAATATTTATATTAATTTAAAACTATTTATCAACAAAATAACAACCTAACCTATGATTTACTACCTTCAAATTAACGTAGGTAATTAATTGGTTACAGCCGCACTTTTTATGGTAAAACAATTAATCGTTTTTAAAAGTATAGATATTTATTACTCGTGGCATTGTAAATTGTTTCAAAAATTGATCTTAAAATATTTTAAGGACATTATAGTATGCCTTAAAGATTCAATATTAAAATTCGAAAAAACTGGTAGGTAGTATATAATTTAAGGATGATAATCAAATACAATTTAAATTAAAACTTTAAAAGTGTCTTACAGTCATGCACGAACATAGTTCGGGTATCACATATACATATCTACAAATCAGTTTATATATATTGTAATAAAATTTGACCTTATGCAATTTCAATCAAAAATATTTAATCATTAAAATTGAAAAAAAAGATTATTTGCCAATTGTATTCGTTATAAGTAGTTATAACATAATTTTGAAATCCATTTATGAAACTTTAGTACTATACAGCGATAAATTTGTAAAAAGGCATTCAAAATTATATAAATAAACTAAAAGAGAGAGATTATAAACGTTTTTTTTTTATTTCACGCCTTTTTGAAAATATAATGTGTTGTATCAGTATTATCTTGTCACCTTTCCGATTTTCGGCGTAGTCTTTTGTAGTTTTTACAAGCTACTTTTATTTATGTCTGGTTATTGTAACTATCATTATTTCAAAAACACCTAGACGTGTAGTGGTTTCACCCTCAAATATTACATTATGTTTGTTATTATGTGAATCACATAACATCCCGCCAGAAGATACAACACGAGAGATGGGACGCTGAGCTACCACTATAACCGGTTTAGTCATAAATAACAAAATCTGTACCCAGTCACCTATTGAAGCAATATAATTTAAAAATTCCAAGATCGGGTTTCTCGGATATTAAATAATAATGAAAAAAGAGTTCTAATGACGTATTGTTACAAAAGGTATATTAAGCCGTTCGACCCTTATTGAAGGTTCATCGAACTTCAAATGACCTCTCTAATTTGAAGTTTTTAATCTTTCTATGGTAAATGTTATTATATGGTAGGTATATTATGTTAAATTAAAAAATAAATTATTATTTATTTTTTAATAATATTGTTTATAGGTACTGCTTGTATAGTGTATATTATACACTACATTACTGCACTAGAATGGATTAAATATATTTATATTTCATGAATGTATATTAACAATGAAAATTAAACCAACGTATTAGCATAGAATTCTTTCTTATTCTAGTCTAGATAATCTATAGCCTAATAGGTATACGAAAAAAGTCTATAGTTTAATATTTGAATTACAATAAATATTATATAGATATGAAATTTTTAAGTAGAAAACTAAAATTTAAAAAAAAGTAGGTAAGTGGGTACTGCTCTACTAAACACATTAGGTGTTGAGTAGATAAATATTATATTTGTGTTAAAATTTAAAACAATGATATATCATCGTATATGAAAAACAAATTTCAAACGTATAAAAAAAAAAATCGTGGCTTTGTATTTTTAATATTATTTTACAAGAATAATTTTGTGGGATCTTCTGTTCAATTTTCATGAATTGAAAACCCGCGAATGATTTTTTACCGACACTTCAAACTAAAAAAAAATTCTCATGCCTATAATTAACTTAAAAAGAGGTAGACATTTTTGACAATGTTATCGTATAAATAAAATGATGATCAAAAATTTGGTGAAAAATTCAAGTATCTATTCATATAGATTTAAATGTTGAGGAAATTTATAATTTATTATACTGAATTACCTATGCGTTTTATTTTTATTATTTAATATTCAAATCAATATTTAATGTTATTTAGTTGAAATTTAAAAAATAATTTCCCCGAAGATTTGAAATCTTCCTTAAATGTATATTTATAGTTATTTTATTTATATTTGATAAGCTGACATTTTTTATTATTAAAAATTAAACATTTAAGTATATTTATTTGAACATTAAATACAATATTTTTTACTATGTGCATTATTATAAAATAACTAACTATATATATATATTTAAGGAATATGTTAAGTCTTAAGAGTAATTATTATTTGAACTGCAATAAAATAACTAAATCTCATCGTTTAAATCTGATGTTTTGAAAATACCGGAAATATCAGTAACTTATATTAATATCTCTTGAGTTTCTGCGGCCAGCTAATTAAAATATACTATTTATACTATTTTATTTATTTAATTTCTCGAAGTCCAATATGTAGAAGAGTATTAGTTTGTTTTTATTTTATTATTGATTCTTGTTTTAATATCTATAATAGCATTAGTAACATCAGTATTTAGCAGTTTAGCACGGACTAAGATATCTTAGTCCGTGGTATTTAGTTTAATAATTAGATAGATACCTACGTATTTTATATAATATAGTAACTAGTTATTACATTGCACTGTTTACTTTTTACAGTGCAGTCGGGATAACACAAATTGTATTATGTATGAAGTGTTTATAAGTTATATTTTAAATATACAATTCGAACATTTTATTAGTTGAATTAATTTTTCTATATCAATTATAATCGAATTTATTCATGACGAAAGTTTGAAACAATTATTATTTTATTGAAAAATAATAATTTGTCATTTCGATTTTCGTTTTATTTTTATCATACTAAAATATTGAAAATTTAAATATTTTTACTATACCGTCCATATCTATAGTTTATTTATATCATAGCCGCAATTTCAATAAAAAAATCTGGGGGTGCTTAAGCTCTGTATTTAATGAGCAAAAATTTGTATAAAAATGAATACAATAAGTATTAAAATATACAGGTATAAAATTTTAAGTTTATATAAGATCTATTCGCCTATCTTTTTCAAATAGGTAGATTTGACCTCGACAAAATGTGAATATTGTCGACTGTTGAGTAATATTGTTTCCATTTATATTTCATTACAGTATTATACTCTAATAGCCAAATGTCTGATGACAAGACGTTTTTTGTAAAAATAAGTTTTTGATACATAAACACGAATATTATTTGAGGGTATTAATTGTAAAATTGGGGGTGCTAATACCTTCTAAAAGCCCCCTCCTACTTGCGCCTATGATTTATATACAACTTTAATAGTATTTTTAACGATTGTATTAAAATTATTTAGTTTGCGTGCTTGAGTTAATATTGACAATTTTTTGTTTTCAGGATATCGATGATTCTTCCATTTCGTGTACACCTGGTTATATGGACCCGAGTAGTTTTATCAAGAAGGTGAATACCATTTATGTCATTAGTTAGATTGGCCATTTAAATGGCCGAACGGGTTAAAATTATTAGTATTAGATATTAATATTTTTAAATAATTGTATATTGCTTTAAAATTTAAAAAAATTCTTTTCCTAGAAAAATAATTTTTAAGCAATAATCATGCTCTTAACTTTTTATTAAACCCCCTAATATAAGATCCATACATTATAAGCCAGGCATGTCAAACTCAAAGTATCAGGTGGGCCAAATATATTGAAATGTTTACTATTTGGGCCGCACATAAAAATTTAGCGAAAAAATAAATATTGTGTACAAATTTTTCAATTGTATTCTTTATGTTTACGAGTACAGCAATTACAACCAAATTAAAAAATTAACCACTCTCTAAGAATCTAAAATAGTCTTTACACGACATTAATAATTTTTTTTTTTTTGCCTAATAATATTGGTAGACGCGGGCCACAAAAAAATGAGCCACGGGCCGCGTGTTTGACATGCCTGTTATAAGCTCTAATATTATAATTTATAACCATTATAAATTAAATGCTTCCTTAGAAAATTAAAATCATTTACAGGAATAATAAGTTTATTTACTTAAAAGATTCTAATAATGACAAATATCAGCACTTTTTGCAAATCAAACAGTGGTATCAAAATTGTCGGATTAATAGTATTAATTATTAATCATTATTTTATATTATATTGTTTGCATTTATATAGAAGATTTAGGACTTAATATTTGGACACATAACACTATAACATTATTTATTTTTATTTTGGTTTTTAACCACTCATTTCCTTGGATTTGTTGTTCATATTAGTAGTTTAATTCATTATGAAAAAATTATCAATTGATATACATAATCTTTAAATGATTAATTCTGAATTGTTCAAATAAATATACTAATTTATACCTTATTTATTTAATATAAGTTTTGTACAATGAATTATATATAAATAGTGGTGCTCAAACATTTCTCTCACGACATACCATTCAAATAATAATTGCTTCAAAAATATTTAACTTTTAAATTTATTTAGCTATTTATAACTTGAGGCCATAAATTTTATTATGATCTAGAACCTTTATATTTTACATTGTATACTTGTACATATCAATTAACAGAACTCACTCACTACCACTATACAATTGCACTACTTGCTGTAGCGTAGTTATGGTTTTGCTCTGGGAGGGGATATATAATTTATTGGTTAAACATAAAGTAGGGGCTCAACAAGTCAATGCATTCAAAATTTAAAAAAAAGGTTCTGGGGGGGGGAATCTATCCCCAAATCCCCTTGGTAAGCAGTATGGGCTGGCCAGTGTATAGGTATATATACATATATATTATAGTATATATTTTTATAATAAATACTTATGTATTATGCACTAAGTACTAGATACCTTTGTATTTTTATCTAAAAACAAACGTATAATAATATTGTTTTATGAATTTATAGGTTACTGTAAAAGCAACATTTGATTATGAGGGCCGACAAGATGATGAATTATCATTTTGTAAACATGCTGTAATTACAAATGTAGTGAAGCAGGACAGTGGTTGGTGGCGTGGTGATTATGGTGGAAAACGTCAACATTGGTTTCCCAGTAATCATGTTGAAGAATTACAGGAAGCACATATAGAAAAATCTGACAGTGGTGTAAGCATAAGGACTTAAGTAAAGCATAATGCTATACAGTGTCTCATCATGCTGATATCTTTTATCTAGTTTATATTTTAGATATTAATTTTACAATAATATGTATTTATGTGACTTTTTCTTTCTGTTATCACAGTAAGAGGCACTAAAAGAATTTTTTACTTTTTAGGTGTGATTACTGGTAATACGATAAATATAAGTGGTACTTGGGAGAGGTCAAAAATAAAATATTTCTTATTATTTTTCAAAAATTAAGGAATGAAAAATGGAAATTTTCACCTAAAATTATTTGAAAAAATAAAATTTGTTTTTATATTGTAATAAATAAATTTTAAATTACTCTAGAGATTTGAAGTTTATATATGTATATTAGCATTTACTAAACATGATAACGTTTACAAAATATTTTGACTTTTTTTTACTATTTATAGAAATTTTAATTTTTTTTTTTTATAAACTTCTGTAAAAACACATTCCTTTCTCAATTTAATATAAGGCGCCTCATAACTTGTTATTGTTGGAATTTATAAAAAGTTAGAATAATAAATACAGTTTTGTAAAAAAAAAAAAAACATTTAATGTTTAAAATTGGAAAAAAATAAGGTATTTAAACGAAGAATAACAATTGTAGTTACTTGATTGTTATTCAAAACACTACCTATTTGTTGTTATTTAAAACTTTAAATGTTATTATTATATTTTATTCACACAATGATATTTTCAATGCAATGTTTTTTGGCAAAAATTTATTCAACCTATGTACCACATTTCTAATAGTCAAATAAATTATTATTTTAATAGTAATGTATTAAATTTATCATAACATATACTTAATAATGAAAGATGACAAATTTCAAAAACCTTTTTTTTTTTTTTTATGCAAAATTTTATTTATTGAATTCAAATTTAACACATACATCATAGTAACTTATTCTCAATGACGAGGTACATTAAATACCTTCTGAACAGTAGAGAACTACCTATCTACTTTTTCCCTTTTTGAAAATGTTAGGTGTATTACGACCGTATTTGTTATTACATAATTTAATATAGTGTAATTTAAAAAATTTAAATGTTTGATTCATGTGTCAAAACAATTAAATTTGAAATGGGCAATTTAGAAGACTATTTATATTTATATATTAAATTATTAAACTTTAAAAATAAATTATTTGTTTTGTTAAGTATATATAGTTGAAGAATAATTTAGTAAGAGAGAGGAAATTAAAGAATATATTTTAATAAATAGCATGAGACACTGTATGTAAAAAAAAATATGTTCATATCTAATCTAATTAATAATAATAATAACTATTTGTTTTTATTTAAATATGTTTTAGTCAACAGAGTCCATGTTTTTGGGAAATTCACAGAAAGGAAGTTTAGACTTAACTGGTGCTTTAGTTGAGATTGGCAAATTAAATCAATTGAAACTTGAGTGGATGATCAAAATACAAACTTCTAATGCTTGTACCCCATTCGTTGTAGGCGCAGTATCACGCGAACAAGCAGAAGAATGGAGAAATCTCATTATTGAAACTGCTCACAATGCCAGCGCAAGAGTAATACAAGCAAATAATTTACTTTTAATCTTTAATTAATATTAATAATTGTTGTATTTTTATTAGGAAACAGAAAATAAAAAAATGGAAAGACAGTTGAAAATTGCTAAAGAAATATCTGATCTTATTATTTACTGTCGATCAGTAGCTTTTTGTCTAGAAACACAACGAGAACGTGGATTTGTACACAATGAAATGTCTTCTTTTCCTGAAAATAAAGCGGAAAAACTTATGTGTCACCAAGAAAGTGTATTTTTCTTTCGTTATCATCAAATTCAATTTAGTAGAGTGTTTCCTAAAGGTCAACGCATTGACTCCTCTAATTATTCACCAATAGCTATTTGGAATACAGGATGTCAGATGGCTGCTCTAAATTATCAGTCACCAGGTTTACAACTAAATTAATTTTTGATAATAAAGTTTTATAATAATTTCATTTTTGCGTTTTAGATAAAGCAATGCAATTAAACCAAGCCAAATTTCGTTTGAATGGTGGTTGTGGGTATGTATTAAAACCAGATTACATGTTAGATGAAAGTGATAAACTTTCAACTAATTGGATGGAAGAGACATTATCAATAACAATTTGCATTATTGCTGGTCGACATGTTGGTAGACCAGGCCGTAATGGAATTTCTAATCCATTTGTTATTGTTGAGGTGTATGGAGCTGAATATGATTCAGGATTAAAATTAAATACTCGCACAATACGTAAGTTTAGTTTGTATTTTGACTGAATCATGTATACAACGATTTTATATTTGTATAGCTGACAATGGATTTAATCCAATTTGGAATGAAACATCTGAATTTGAAATTGCAAATCCTGCAGTTGCGTTTATTAGGTTTGTTGTAAATGATGAAGATATGTTTGGTGATTCCAATTTCATAGGACAAGGAACATACCCGGTATATTTTTCTACATTTTTTTTTTTTTTTTATATCAATTTATAATTTTACTTATTGTTTCAGATAATTTCATTGAGGTCAGGTTATAGAAGTATCCCATTAAAAAATGGCTATTCTGAAGATATTCCTTTGGCATCTCTCTTATTACATATTACAATAAGAAGTAATACTGTTAGTAAAACAAACAATAATTTTTTTTTTAAATCTTTAAGTTAATAATTTTGAGCGTAAGTAAATAATAATTATTAAACTTTTTCATTTAAATGAATAATGAAAATTAACTACCTTCATTGTATGTAAAATATTTTATATGCATACATTTTGCAAATGAGATACAACTTTTTCAATACTTTTAAAAAAAAATATTTACTATTTTAATTAGAAAATAATTGTTAATTAAAAAAAATATTTTATTTTAAATAATTAATTGCATAGATAAAATATCAGTGCAATTTAAATTTGATATTTCAAATAAAACATTTAATTACAATTTTGTAAAGAAAATATATCAATACAAGGGGTATTATATAGGCAAATTTATAAAATTTTATTTAGAAAAAAAAAGTTTTAGTTAAAAATTGGCTTAATATATTTTTATAGACAGGTTATGTAAGTAACACTTGATTTGTATGTTATCTTGAAAATTTACATTTATTGATTAAAGCTATAGTATAATTGAAAATTAATAATTATTTTTTTTTATTAGACTGAAGTCAATTAGTGTTTCTGTATTATCTATATTTATATTTTATAAAGTATCAATTACAATATTTTTAATGTTAAATAATTATAATAAAAATAAATGCACATTGCACATGTATGACAATTGAGATAAATCAAATTGCAAAATTATTCCCCTTAAACATTTTTTTTTTTTTAATATGACTATTTTGAAATATTACAATCTATACAGAGGTGTACAATAAGTAGTAATAAGTTGTTGGAAAATAGGAAAGTCGGAGGGTAGCGTTGTATATATGAGTAAGATGAATTATTGTTTTAGATGGTAGGTTTTTGATTAATTTGTTGGTTAAAAGATTGTGGCCAGGAGATTTCCTGTTGGCCAATAAATTAAATTTATCTATGATTTATAACAGATAAAAATAATATTGTGTTTATATTCTTAACTTAGCTATTTTTGCTACCTGTTAGATATAATTTCATGTATAGTTACAAAAATACTATTAAGTACTAACAATTTATTAAACAAATCTTAATGAATTAATTTTTACTCAAATATTTAAAAAATAATATTATTATTTTTTCAAAAGATGAAAATGCAAAATTTAAGTATATTATGTATGTAAGTTATAGACTTTTTAAGGATCTATTAAAATCTGAGAATTATTTGAATGATAAAATAACAATTTATTTCAAACTACAAAAATATGAGAACTTGAGAACTATAATCGGTGTTAGATCTTACACAAGCTATTTAAAATGGTACACAGTGCAACCATATACTATATTAACTTTTTGATTATCTTTATAATGTTATATTTTGGTTTATGTATTACTTCATAGAGTCTATTTTTTAAATGACATAGTTAATTTAAGTTTATACAAACATTGTTTTATAATTTTTGGTATTTTTATAAAAGATAATATTTTTATTTTTATGTTATGTTATGTTTATAAAATGTATCAAGTTTAATGGTTATTAATTATTATAAATATTATTATTATCTGTTTGACAAAAAGTATACCTTAAAACCATAAATTTACTTTATATTCGGCTTGAATGTATTAAGCCTATTTCTTCCTAAATTATTTTTAATGTAAACAATTTTTGTTTTACATTTGTACTAAATGATAATCGTATAATATATAGAAATATAAGTATTTTATTAAGTTTTTTTTTTTTATATATATATGAATATGATCAAAATAAATAAAGTAAAAAATATTCTACCAATTATTATTTTGTGTTAACTGTATTTTATTCTGTAATTGCATTTATTCTTTTGTAGTAATATTAATATATTATAACAACATTTTAATTCGTCTTCTAGAATATAGTTCTTATAAAATAATTTAAACAATATTTCTCCTTGAGAAATAAAAATATTTGAATATTTTATTGTAAGTGTTTTTATTTGTGTTGCTCCACAAAACAAAGCTATAGGTAGTATATTATGAAATATACTTAGTAATATAGGTTGACGACCTCAGAATCGTTTTTCATATGCAATGAGTTATCATTGAATTCAAATTTAACATACCTATATAACAGTTATTTATTGAATAATGAGGTATATTTGACACATTTGGTACTGAAAATCAGTTAACCAACTTCCATTATTTTTTTATTTTTAGGGTAAAATTTTATGTAGGTGGTTACTAGTTGTATTGAACTGATTTTTAAAACTAGTTTCAAAAGTTAATATAAATTTATAAATAATGATAAGGTGTTCAATTTTATAAAATGCATATTTTTGACGTTATTTAAATTTAACTTAAAAATCCAGAGTCCAATGTGACCTGATCCTATGTAAAATGAAAAAAAATTCTATAAATTATTCTGTGTCTTAATTGTTTTTTTCTGTTAAGTTGTGTTTTATCGTTGAAATTTTATCGGTTTATTTTATTTTATACCTAATTTGTTACCTTTTACGTTTTTCTTGCAGCGTCCGGACGCAGCGTTTGGTCTCGGCATCTGGACACTCTACACTGATCCGAGATCAGTGCTGTCGCCAGACGTCGCGTCACATTCAAAGTACATAGGTTTATAGTACAGCACTACAGCGTTCTACGCTGCAGTATTGTATTAAACCGTCTCAACACCTTAAAAATTGATGAGCATTGCTCGATAAATCTACTTTGCCATTTATTATAATATATAGCATTGGTTATAAATACTAATAATTTATAATCAATGAATTATTGAATATAGACATGTTTTAATCTATGTATTATACATAAAAATTATACAGGTATAGGTACTTAATTTAATATAATTTAATTAATTTACTAATGTATTGACGAGGGCATCCTTGAGTTGTAGTGTTTAATTTCACGTAGATAAATTTTTTTTAATCTTATTAATTATTTATTTCAATATTTACTTATTAATTTGATCTAAGATGAGAATTCATTTCAATAACACTATTCATGGGTTTTTATATTAGAATTTTTTTTTTTTTTAATATTTACATGAAAAACATTTTGCGTATTATAGAATAAAATATTGAACGAATACATTTGTTATCTTATATCTTAAACCACAAACATTATATCTATAACTTTTGCGGTGTAGATACTGTTAATAGAATTAATCGAAGGATGAATATTGAATATACTATATAGTAACAAAGAATACTTAGATAATATTATAATCGTATGTATAATAATTGTCTTTAAAAATATATATTGAATACCTACCTACTTGGTAATGTTCAAAATAATACATAATATTATAAAATTATTGAAGCAACGTTCCTTTTTCTTTTATTCAAAACCAAGTTTTTAGAATAATATTTGAATTTGTTGAAATGTTAAAATCCATTCAAATTATTTGTTAGGTACCTACCTACCTATACTTAATACTTTATTAATTTGATTATAAATTTTTCTAGTTTGTATGAATATTACATACTTTTATACCTTATATACCTATATATAAGCTATGGTTTTTATAGGTGCCTTCATAAATAGATATTATTTTTTTTATATTCATTTCTAATTATATATTTATTTTCATATACATATTATATAATACACTAAGTATACAATATTAGCATGTTAGATATGTACTTACCAATTAACCGTAGGTGATATTATATACTTATTTATATATTACAATTATATGGAGCTCCGAGCGAGTCAAATAATTTTTTATCTTACTTACTTACATAACTACTTTGGTAGATTTGTACTTAACAATTATGTTGTAAGGTTGACTATAATTAAAATTTTTTTAAGCTTTTTGAACACTAGACGGAAATAATTGCTTATTTTGTATTGGTATTTTATGGTTCGCAGCACACGGACTAATTATGGTAAGCGGGTAAGACATAAGTATTTTTTTATTTCCTAATATTATGTTTTAAATAAAAAATTGAATCAAACTTTAACAATACATCTGCAACAAATTAAAACTATATACCTACTCATAATTTTAATCATTTGTTAGATACAGTTACAAGTTATAACTATCACAATAATGTATTCACCATAGATTCTGGAACAATAGCGTATTTTAAAATTGCTATATTTATTCCACATCCAGACATTACAAGAAAAATAATACATTACCTTAACTTACCTAGTCTTCTGCTCAAAAAATAAGAATTAAAAAAAATTTGATATTGTAGTATACAATACGTTAATATCTACGTTGTAATGACGATAATACAAAAATACATTATAGCTTGCTAGTAATGACAATTAATAATTGTCACTGAAACTCAATTACCTATTAATTTTATTTTATTTAAGTTTAAATCTATTATCTATACGAACTTAAACTCATTAACTTTAGAAATAAGTAAATTATTATAATAAATGGTTTTAGCAGATTCAGATTTTTAATGTTTTCCTTTATTTTTATAACGAAATAAAACATTAGTTTTACCTTTCACAAACATGTTATTATTGACTCAGATCGATGAAATGGTCGTGGTGGTGGAGGTGGGGAGGGGGGTAAGATTCTAAGCTAAAATGGGAAAACTACTTAATAATCAATATTATAATAATTATAACATTTATAACAGATACATTAATTATACATTTAATGTACCCACGTATTCAAATTAAATTTAAATAAAATTGTAACCCTGCAGTTCATCTCAGCACACGGCAGTCAGCAACCGTTAAGATTAAAAAAAAAACAGTGGTTTGCAAACTATATTATACTGGAAAATAATAATAATAATAATTCCACGGATTAAAAATGCATTTATGGCGTCATTATGATTTGCCATATTCAAAAACATAATTGTCATTTAGTTTGTGATACAGCCAGTCACGTACCTACACAAAAAAAAAAGTTCGGGGGGGGGGGTTCATAAAAAAATTTATAATAATCAATATTTATCGATAAATGATAAACCCCCAAAACCCCCTTGCATACGTTCCTGGTTACAGCCATGACGTATAAATATAAATTATAAATTTAATAATTAACATTATATGATAGGGTACGTAGGTATAGTATTACGGTGTAGTATTATTGTATACCTAAATAGGTACTTAAATTTATTATTTAAATAGATAGGTATACGTACTATATTATAATGCGCCTTTTAATAATTTGTAGGTAGGTACTTTCTAAAGATAATTTGTATAATGATATTTGTCGATACAGAGGCTATACTGCTATAGATTAAAATAAAATATTCAATTATTATTATTTTTATTTTTTTTTCCTTTTCGCTTTGACCATGATCAGCATAATCTAACTTTCTATTGGATAATCGCATCAGTTTACTGTCCGACGTCCGTCAAAAAAATTGAACTTTTACCCAAAATACCTACATTAAATATCTAAATATTTATTCTATTGATTTATTGTTACAGTCGATCTATTTAGTACCTATCAATATTATTGTTGTTGGTTAATAATATCAATAACATATAATTAAATAATAACAAATACAAACAATAAATAATAATCCATCAATCTTGTTGTATATTACCTATTTATATATATATATATAGCTTATATCTATTTTATAATCGATTTCATCTGTCTAAAGTCTAGACTAATGATTATATCACTATTATTTCTTAACTAGTTAACTATATCTCTATATGCGTGCGTAGGTATATTGTAACGGGTCAATATATCCAACCGGAAGTCGATTATCATTAATTATTATTAAACGTAAATCTTTAGAAAAAGCATTTTCTTTGCAAGTACAAAATTCTATATAAAAACCGTTTTTTGGCGTGTATCTGCCGTCATCGTCGGCAAGATGTCATCATACGTATTTGTAGATCGATACTTTTATGAATGAGATGATGCAATGCCTACGGTCGGTTACGTCACGTCTCACGCTCGTAACTAGGCCGCCGCCGCCGCCGTGGTGCGTATCCGGCTATACATGTTGTATCCTATATATTATGAGTGTACATACGCACATATTATATTTTGTGAGACCTGTACGAAATAGGAAGGAACTATTTTTAAATCTAGAACGTCCCCCTTATGATTTTCTCTTCCTATTTTCTCGTCCACTCCCTATAAAGCAATAATTTCCACCCCGGAACAAAAATTAAAAGTAAAAATATTAAACTATAATATAATATTTTATGATATTGTTTACGAGACTTTTTTTAAATAATTTGGTAAGTATTAAAAATTTTAAATTAGGTAATATAAAAATTGATATGATTAAAATAATACGCAATAATAGTAACGCTATATTAACGTATACCTACTTTAACATGTTTTTGTTTAGCATAATATTATAGGTATATAATTATCAAATACGATTTTTTCACCGACTCTTTATTTTTTATTATTTTCATCACAAAATACAAACAAACGAACAGTTAGGTGTATCAAGCACTACGAGTAAGTATATTGAATATTGCGAACTAGGTACCTTACTAAAAGACCAAAAAGCAATATGTTGCCATGTTGGGCTTCGATAATTTGTGTTTGGTTTATCAATCTTTACCCTTTGAATTGAGTAATAAATCCCTAATAATCGTGAATGATAGGTATTCGATAGATGCCGGCACGATGATCGTATGTTTCAGATAAAACCAAAGAACCTATTTTTCAATCAATTATTGTATGAAAAAAATATTTATTGATTCAGAAAGAAATATATCAGTCCTGAGGGAAATCATCCAGTACTACTAAAAACCACTGTGAGGCGGAGAGGAAGGTTTATTGGTGGAAACATTCAAGTATCCCATTTTATAACCCTGCGATGTCGTTAATTAAATATTAAAAAAATTACTAGGTTTTTAGAAATTGGAGAATTTTACCATTTGTCGTTAGTATTATCAATATATAGGTAAGTACTTGTGTATAATTGTTGTATATCTATAATAGGTATCTAATTATCTTTATTGATACAATATTTAACAGTAGGAGATTAATAGTTAATTATAGATTTTAGTACGATTAATATGAGTCTTTGTGCGATATTACAAAGATATTTTAATACTTTAAAACCTTACCTAGTACTTTATTCGAGTTAAATCACATTATAAAATAAAATATATAATATAAATTATTATGAATAATAATAATTATTGAAAAGGAGTTACGAATTACAAGTTGCGACTACAGCTTTATACAATAACAATATTCATTTTCTGAGTGTTGTCTTGATTTTGTGACTTTATATACTCTATTATTTTTAAATTTATACCTAATTAATAAACTTATGAGAGATCATATTTTCAAGTATTATATATTTAAAATTTTAATGCTAATACATTTTTAACTATAAAATTTGCAGATTTTCGTAATTTTGTTAAAATTTTAACTTTAAATGCTTTAAAAAAAAATTATGTCTGATATTTTTTAAATTTGGTAACTGGTAAGAATACTTATGAGAAATCTGGTACTCAATCTTTAGGGTTTAAAAAAATGTAAATTGTATTACATTTAAATAGTAAAAATTATTTCAAATATTTGTAAATACCACAAACTATTTTGAAAATTTTGTAATGTCTAATTAATTCTAATATAAATATTTTATAAAAGTGTTAAGCCTATACGGAAATTTATTTAACTTTATATTATGAAAAAAAAAAATACATAATCGATTTTGTTATTATTTAGTTTTGTATACAAATTCTTATTTTATTCCTTAATTTGTGTTTTGTTTTTCCTTATTATTTTAAAAATAACTGAGAAATTTATTTTAAATCTTTTAAATATATTAACTAGATTCAATTTTCTACTGGAAACCATCCTCGAAGTTGAAGATCAAAGTATTTTTCTACTTTAAATCATAATGTATATAATATTATATACAAAAATATTTAAAAGTCAATAGCTAGATTATTCATTGCTAAGAATCTAAAATAATTATTGGATTAGATTTAAATAATTTATTAAATATAGGTATTATGATTAATAAAAGAATTGAAACAAGGATCAGAATTAAAAATACTTTAAACATTATATTTTTGTCTATAATATGCTAATCTATTATATTTGGTGAAAATGTCAAGTCTCTGCGATTGTCTGTTTTTGAATTTCAACAAAATAACAAAATCGTTTCAGTATATCAAAAATTTGTATTTTTTGATATATTTTCATGTTTTTTTTTAATTTCCTTTTAGTTTTTTTCGATTTTTAAGAAAGTACCAAGTGTAAAATTTTTTTTTCTGACTAAAAAGTACCAACTCACAACACTGTAAATCGAAATTTCTGTCAGGAACTACCAATACAGTTGAAGATCTTGAAGATCGAAGTTCTAATTTTACTATAAACTAAAAATTAATACATATTGTAAAACTTTTCCAATCAGAAAATTTCTATTTTTTATTTTTTAAATCCTCATCATAGAAAAATCAATTATTGAAAAACATTCAATTCTATAGGGCATTATGCTTAAAATTTGTTAAATTTTTACATATTTTATTATTAACTGTGTGTGCTTGTATAATAGGTAAATACCATAATATATAACTAATGTTAGTCAATAGATCACGCTAAGACGATCGAAACTTTTAAGTATTTCTTAACCAAACTAAAAATGTATATAACAATAGTCGGAGATAGAATTTAAAAAAATTTAAATACTTACATTTTAAATAAAAACTAAAATTAAATGAAATATTTACACATACCAAATTAGTGGATAATAATGTGTAGAAAATATTATCATTATATAAATCAATTACTGGGTATATAATTATGTTGTGTATATTAAATATTACTCAGCGATGATCAATTTATTAAAACATAATTATATTTTAATTTGCAATTAAAAATAAAACATTTGATTAAATCTGACCTTTGATTGAATAATTTTTATGTAGTTATGTAATATTATTATAGTTATAAACTTATAACTCGTATTGATTTACCAATTTGAACATTTTATTTAGTATTCGATTAATTTTGCATATTATTAATATAGGTATGTATGTATCCAGTATCTACACTTTTTATAAGTAAGCTAGATAGTAATTACCTATAACATTTAATAATCAAAATGAGTAATTTATTTTAAACTTTATTATAATACAGTCTATTATATGATCATTGTTATGTTAAAGCAGTATTTATTTTGAATAATTAGAAATAATTGTTTTTGAAATATTATTATTATTAATAATTTAGTAATTTATACTAAATAATTATTTATTTTATATATATACCTTACCTACCTATACTTAAAAAGTACTATGCTACAATTATAATATTATTGCTATTATACTTATGCTATAATAAATTCTGTATTTTTTCGTTGCTAGCAATGATATTTATTTAAATATATTTTATGATAATAATGTTTATGGAGTAGGTAGAGGTAAAGAAACATCGTAGATGCTATTTATATAGTCTTATAGAAATTCTGTTTAGTTACTTGACACGTGTTTGGCATACTAAATTATCATAGCAGGTTAATGATCGTGTACTTGTGTAGTTAGAAACATTGATGAATTTTTATATAATTATATATACATATAAGTTTATTGCTTAACATTATCTACTTGAAATATTTACTTTTCAAGTTTCTAGGCTTCTAGCGACAGTTAAAACAAATTAGTCTTTCGGGAAAGAATATAATGATATGGAGATTTTGAATATTTTGAAATAAACTATTCAAATAATTTTTTCTTTTGGAACAAATATATTATGAATTATGATGTACTTAAAAGTGACACACTGAAGTGCTTTTTTTTGTAATTTTGATTTTCTAGTAAAAAACAAATCGTATTTTTTAAATGTATTAAATATCTAACATACTAATATAATATTTATAATATATATGATATATTTTTTAAACCTAATCATATTACAAATAGCTTATGCTAATGTAAGACCGCTCCTTCTTTCTTCACCAATTATTTTGATTATATTATAGTCATTTTTTATTTATTTGATGGTAGCATTTCGATTTTAGTCTCTAATATTATGGACATAACGTATGCTATACCTTATCCGGACGTAGCTATACATTATACGATTAAATGTGTCTAGGATGGTACAACTAATTACATGTTGATGTTTCAGGTGTAATTATAAATGCAGGAATAAGGTCGAATTTAACAAAAAAAATTATAGATGTATCTATTGTTATTTCGTCCATTACACGATGCGCACCAGTGGAAAACAGCGTGGGCTATCATCAAGTGTTTAAATACATATTATTAGGTATATATTATAGAAATCACGGATGTGCCAAAAAATAAATAAAAAATTGACCCACAACATAATTTGGGTGTGTATAACTTGAAAAATGAACAACGCATTCACCAACGCAGAATACATTTTTGGCGAAGAGTAAATAATGATAGCTATGGTGATTTTTCACATCGAATAACCCACGAAAAAGTATTTGTAATTTATTGATTTAGACAAGATTGATTTTACGAATGATATTTTTGAAAATGTTAATTTAATATATTTTTTCTATCGTTATAATTCCATATTTCATTAACTATATATACTTTCAAATTAAAAATTGTTTATCATTGACGCTATACTAGTAGGGTGCACAGGGGACTTGTTATTTGCAATTGTTATAATGTATGTTTAGAGTCTAATCCATATTTAGAATAAATAATTTTGTTTCTTTGACATTTTTAATCTATACTATAATATTAAAACCACTTAGACATGTAATATATACTGTATAGTGTATATCTGCTGTGTTTCATTTAAGAGTCAACACTAATTGTTTGGAAAACTTTTAACTCTTTTGAAAATATTTTTTTTACATTGTTTGATTTAGTTTTAAAACAATTTTTATTTTAAACTTCATTCTTTACAATATTTTATATTTTTATCTATAAGCTTATTATTTTTTTGAATGACAAGTGACATATAGGTACATTTTTAATTTCATTTTCGGAAATAGTCATCTAAATGACCGATTACCTTATAATATGTATATAATGTATATGATATCAATTTATTCTAGTTTTTTTAAGCTCTTTAGAATTAATTATTTCTCATTTTTTACATAAGATTTTTATTACAGACATTTTTTTTTTACGTAAATATTATACGGAATTGTACGTCTTAATTGGTCTTAAAAATTGTTGTGATTATTTAATATTTAGTAATGTAGTTATTTTGTATATATATTTCTTGTTTCCTTTCTTTAATTTCTTCTAAAACGTTCTCTACACCTTTGAGGTAATAAATGTATCGAAAAATGTATATTTAGTTTGATTTGATTAAGTGTGTTTGCATGCTTTATAGACTATAGTACCTACCTGTGTCAGATGTCTTATTATATGCATATGACGTGATCCAAGTATTTATTAGATTATTTTATTGTATTTACACACGTATTTTGCAATGTACCTAATACTAATACACTTGATTGGGGCGCTACCCTTTAGTCATAACTCGTAATAATCGAGTACCCGAGTTCAATAAATCAGTAAAATGTACAACACGGTTGCGCTTATTCTATAGTTACTCTCATAGCGTCATTATTGCATACATTATAGACCAAACTATCCGAGTACTTACAACCAACACCAAGCGACAGTCTTAGCGGAGAAAATAAAAACAATATTGTAAATATATAAATATATTATCAACGTTCGTAATAATATAATATACTTATAGTTATACATAATGCAATACTATTGCATAACAATTATTATTATTATATATTATATTGTATAATGTATGTTAACATTTGAATTTTGAACTCTTGATGAAATGTACATGCGGGCAAATAGATTTATAAAATTCCATTGACAGCGTACTCACATTTCCTCGTTAAACATTCGATTAACGATGAAAGATTCCAATAAATACCATTCAAGTGTAATAAATATTTTAAATATATTATTCTTCCAATAGCTATAGTTAACAAATTACGATGTTTGTATATCATAATAATAATTAATACTATATTATATTGTAAGCGTGCAATATGTAATAGTATAATAGGCTTACAGTAGGTACTGTTTTTTCCTTGTTCATAAAATATTAAATATTACACTTATACTATTACTAATATATTATATTAGTATACGTACTATGTACCAATGTGTTAATGTGTATGTATATAATTTGCATATGCATACAATATCCACTTAAAAATTTTTTTTTTGTGTTTTCGTGTTTTTGTGGTGCAGGTATCTGTATAATATACAATATCCTTATATTTTCGTCAAATAGGTAGGTAGGTATATAATATGCGTAAAGTCTTGCCTCTTGTATACGTATGCGTGTGTCAAGTGTCAACCATATTCTAAGTATATAAGTTCTTAGTTTTTAGATATTGACGTAAATACATAGCAAACTGACTAAAGTATAGTGCTTACAAGTTTAACAAATAAAATTATTCACTGTTATTTAAACTAAAACTTTTGATTATTCCATTATCAAATTAATTAATTTTGTACTTACTGACTATACCTACACGATTTTTTTTTTATATATAATTAACAATAGTCAATAATAGGTAGATATTTTTCATCACCTTTTTATAGTAGGTATTTTATATTCTTATCGTTTGATAAAATCTACCCAACACCGTCAGAAAAATGTATAAACAATCCAATAAACGATCGTTGCGAACACATATTATATGGTTTAACATTTTACTATATTTTTTTAAGTTATAAATAAAATAATATATCATATATTCACATTAGAATGTGTAATACGTGTACCTATATTATTATATACAATATGCGTTGGTATCCAATAAATAAATAATGGTTCATTTTAAAATATATTTTCATGTCATTGTTTCAACATTGATTCAGTAAGCTAATCCAATTATTTTTTGGAGGTATATTCAAACCTTTGAATTGTAGTATTGCGCATTTCAAGCGCTTCGCAGAGTAAAATATTTCGAACGAAAAAAATGCACACGTGCTACGATACGAATATTAATATACAATGTACTTTAATATATAATTGTGTCATCGCAAGTAATAGAGTATTATTTCCCAATTTATAAATTAAAAAATAAATCGCCTCGTCAACAAACGGCGTAGTACTCCACGAGCTGGTTCTTTTTATGCATTTTTATTTTTAATCACACTACGTTCCCACGTATTCTAGTTTAGTCTATTATTAATGCAAGCGCAGTGCAACTTTTAGATCAGACGGTGCAATATAGAAGTGGGCTTTGTATGGTAATGAACAGTTATACCGGTATAATAAACTCTCGTCTCTTGGAGTGCGTATAATATAAAATAATAATAATCAAACTAATAATTTTTTTATAAAGATTATTGATGTATCATAGTATTTATATACTTATAACTTATAAAACAGGATTGATAGCTCTCATAGTCTCATGATATGATGTAGGTATAATATACAACCTACATATGAGTATATTGTGCACAAGACACATAAGAAATATGACCCATACACGTATAGTATTAATAGTATTATACAAAACTATATCATATCCAAGTTGCGATGTGTTGGTCATCGTCACACGTCAAGTCCAACGTCATTGTGGAACACTGATATAGTATAAGTACACGCGGTAATGCGGTATTAACCATGTGCGGATCGAATTGCACACAGTAGGCGGTTGGCGACAGACTGCCATCGGTGTATATATATTATATGGTTTTAGGTGCGTTTGTATTATAATTTTAAATTTATAATATAGAATAATAAAGTGCGTCGTAGAAATTACGAATAGCTTAAAACGCAAACGATCACACGGACTTGTATTTATATTGTATTATACCTATATATTATATATTATCCACTATTATAAACGTAATTTTAAGTATTTACACCATATATATAATCAGTGTTACTATACTATATTAAAATGTTGACGTAGGCAATCAAAATATTCACAAATTTGATAACGAAAAGTACCTATTGTGCAATGAATTAATAATTAATAAATAATAACCTTCCATATTGCAGAATTGTATATAGGTATTATATTATTATTATGTACCTACCTATTTATGTCTGACTTAATGTTGATGTATATTTAATATAATCTATTTATATAAATTGTAATTTGCAAGTATTTTAATAAAATATATTTGTATTAATAAATTGTATCAATATTTTATTAACTAATAATCAATAATACGACAATAATATTTAAATATTAGCGGAAGTTCGATAAGTAATAAGTTATCAAATAACAATTTTGTTAAATATTTGGATAGCAACATTAATAGGACGCCACACCGGCTTTTGATGTCTCCGTCTTACTACAGTGAAAATCATAAGAAATTTAAACTCTCTAGTTATTTAGAAATTAAAATGAATTGATTTACTATGAAACTTATTGTCTTAACTAAAGACACGTAGTTTAAATTTTGATTGATTGAAGTACTTACTGCGTTATTTAAATTTTTACGGTAGGATATGTATATTGTATATTTGTATACGTATTTGCTTAATATTTATAAAGGCAATAATTGTATCGAAATAACTTATTAGTTATTATTAATAATTTATAAATATTCATTGTGTATCAAATAATTAACAATTTAAAATACTTAAATGAAATTTATTTAATTTTACATATAGCAAAAATAGGTATCTATTTTATAATAGATTCAAAGATTGAATAAAATATTTTGATTAAAGTCAATGATATCATATTTGATGAGAGACCCTTTATACCATTTGACTAATAGTAAAATGAGGCCAATTTAAATCAATTTGTAAGCATAAGCTACATTATCTAAATATAAATTAATTTAAGCCTCTTACAAATATGACCAGATTTATAAGTACCTAGTTGTTAAACTGTAATTTTATAGTGATTTAATAATTTCCTAAGTGTACATATTTTCTAGATGATGAAATTGATACTCAATTTATTTAAGCATACTTTAAATAATAATAGTTATCTATATGACTTAATTTAGTAAGTTTTAAATAAAGCTGTAGTTCTATTTTACAATTTGAAGTGGTGAAAACTACAGCCAAATCTGATAGGTATTCACTAAATTAATTTTTTTTCGATACT
Organism: Aphis craccivora; assembly: GCA_009835225.1. Lineage (NCBI taxonomy): Eukaryota > Metazoa > Arthropoda > Insecta > Hemiptera > Aphididae > Aphis > Aphis craccivora. The sequence goes on along the minus strand of VUJU01000322.1, from coordinate 36,676 downwards.
ATACCTTAATAGGATTTATTTTATTACCTATTTATACCCATAATTATTATCAGAATGTGCCTATAAAATACAATTTATTTTTTATAGTGCGTCTCTTTTGTTTCTTTACTATAGTTAATTGGATTTCATTGAAACAAAGAATATAGGTATCATATCAATTATCAACGTGCATATCCTGCGTGTTCATACGAACTTCATGTATCTACTTTTTTTTTTATACTTACGAATCTTCAAATATCGACAATACAATGTGGAGTATTTGTGCTCGTAAATTATAATTTATCATATAGGGAGGAGATTAAATGTAATTATTTAGACTAGAGTGAATAGACTACTATAGACTATAGAGTACCTATCTACTATTCAGTTGTATAAAAACCAAATCAGTGAATCCTATATCTAATATCTATATGATTATTTTTGATATCATAGCTTTGACTTTGATATGTCAAGCGTTCTTGACATTTTATACAAGCCTGTGGTTAATATAAATGACGCGATCACGGTACATTCAGCTAATGCGACCATAATATATTTGGTAAACAAACTTCATTACCTCTGTAGTTTGGTCCGTGTGTCGTTTTCCGAGGATTATACCTATACTTGTCTAAACATCAAACGGCGTGTCAAGCAGTTAAATACTTAAATTTAAAGGTGTTATGTAGGAGGAAGGCTAATGTTCCAAAAAATATTTTATACTAATTAGGATGATAACGGAAAAGATATTTATGTTTTAATTAGCAAATCAGCAATAGGTATAGTTTAATTATTATATAATCTTATTCTGTCATATAAATCAAATAATACATTAAAATACTAAAAGTATAATATTTATGAAAATAATAATATTATTATTTTTTTTTTCTTATAAAGAGATTTTAACTTAAAATTATTATATCTCGACAATTATGTACATGAAACTAAAATAAATATAATTTGGTAAAGCTCACACTTTTAAATTTGGAGGCCTGATTGTAGAATAAAGTATAGCGTATCTTTGATTATGTTAACCTTGTCAGTTGAAAGGGCGTCAATAACGGAAAAGTTAAGACCAGAGGTAGAAAAGAGAATCTTTAACTGAGATCTTTGGATAGATAGCGATGGACAGTTTATGAGTAGGTGTTAGAAGTCACAGTATTCTCCACCACAGTTAGGTAGGGGTAAAATATTATTATTATGTTATTAGTTTTAGTTTTCTAGATTTTTTAGCATATTCATTAAGATGACGTAGTACCCGCATGTGTTGTCTTTGTCTTACTCACTTAGTATATTAAGTAGTATCTGTATAGACGTATAGTATATGTATACATATTCGACTTTGTATAAATATACGACATAGGTAGTAAATGTTCGTTGACTAGTTTTGAAACTGTACATTTTAAAATAATTATAAGTTCATAACGTAAAAATATCGGTTAAAACCTTAGTGCGGCCCTAGATAATAATCTTATCTTTAAATTTTATAATGGGTAAATTTACTCTAATATCAAAACTAACAGCACACCATTGAAACTACGAAACGAACATTTACTATGTCGTACGTGTGTAAGACGAAGACAACACATATGGGTACAATATAGCCTCTTATGTATTTTTTCTTATTTAAATCGTTTAAAATGTCTTTTATTAATTTTAAGTTCCATATCCTGTGTTTCTTTTAATAAATACATTTTTGATTCCATTATTATTATTTATTTTTACTTTTAATAATTTGGTACCTATATGAATATGTCTGGTAGTGATGAATTAAGAGGTTAGAATCAATGGTATTTAGTTTTAAGAAATTATCGTAACAAATATAAGTATGATATTTATTATTTACAAATGAAGTGCGTATAATGTGCATATTCAAGCTTGTAATATCCAAGTAGAACTTTAGTAAAACAGTCGTGTACAATGTGCCATAATATTATGACGGATTTTAGCTTAAATAAAAATGTGTACACTATAAACACTGTGTATTGACCATTGGGTACCTACTTGTTTGTTTGCGTTGCAACCGAGTCGCATTAAAATTTTCACCACGCCACCAACAGTCATTAATCTAAATATTTGATAATTATGGTACATTTTTTTCTGTAGGTAGGTATCTCGATATTTTACGTGTTGGTGATTAGTATGTAATATTCTATTTATGGAAAAAAGGTAAATAATTCTTATGATATTATAAATTGTATTTTATTATACTACAGTTATATTATTGTAATCATGTTATAGTATTTTGTCGCTATATAGTACTCGTATGAATAATTTCAAGTGTGTCTTACACTCTTACTTATCTTACAAACGTCAAGAACTCATTTTAAAATAAAAACTAAATTCCAAAAATTATTAAAAATTAATTTTTAAGTTATACTTAAAACTGATATTCTTTATACCTACCTGTTGGTATTCAATTTTTACAACAAAAACACGCCGTTAAAACTTATAAATTGTAACATATTTTAAGTATAAGGAAATTGTTTTATTATATTTTGTTGAGGTTATTTATGTGTAATTATGAAATAGGTACTAATCATGAGAAATGTAAGGTACTTTACTGTTTATTGTATAAACAATAATATAATAATATACTATTTACTTTTATTTGTAAGTCATGTAAATACCTATAATATATATTTATTATACAATTATTGAATACAACGAGATAATAAATGAAGGTCACCTAATGGCGGGAACTTGGGGTGATACCTATATTGTTATATGGTAAATATAGTATATGGTATATGGTTTATTTGGTGGGGGGGCTTATAATATTGATAACAAACAAGTATCTATTATTTTGAAATATTATACATTTATCTATAATGTTTTCAATGCTTTTACGTTTATGTGAATTTAGTATAACCTAAATAAAACTATACAACATAACTAATCTAATAAATAATAACGATTTTTAATACGTAATCCTTTTGAGGTGATACATATAGTCCCGGGTCTAGATCAGTTTATATCATGATGTGTAGAGGGGTTGAACTCAATATAATATACCTTTTTATTCGAAAATATGTACTTGGGAAAAAAAAATTACGATGGAGGCAAATGGTCCATGCCTCATTCAGCATTCGTGAAAACGTACACAACGTACACGTGTGAAGGCTTAGTGAACACGTGGCCGGCGATTTCCCTGGAAAATCGATGAGAGGGTTTTCGTAACGACGCGACGGTGGTAAAATTTTCATTTTGCGAACCGTCAAAACACCGCAGGGAGCAGCACCGTTGCGCGCGCACCGTACACAATACAATTACTATATACGTACACACAAAACCAGGGGTCCAAAGTGCGGGAAACAGCCGTCCGCCACTTCGGTTTCTATTTCCAGCGTTGGTTATGTTTTATTATCGTGCGCGCATGTGAATCATTTCACATTCGAACGTGTGCCGGCGTGTTGTCACGGTCGGCCTACGATCGCGTTCGCACACGATACTATATTATTTTTATTTTTCCAAATCGATTTTCGTTTCGATATATTTTATTATAGTCTATTATAGTAAACGTATAACCAATATTACTGTTCGATTAATTTCAGTCAGTGAGTATTATTAATTTTTTTTCGTTATATATTTTCACTCATTTAAACTAAAATACGTCGTTTGTAATATTATACGTTACTCTCATGCCTATTTGTGATAAAATTACGTATTAAGTACAAATAATTCTACTAAATAGCAAACAATTTTATTTTATCTGAATTGAAAAAGAAAACTGCGAAGTAACGAAAAAACTACGTTCAGGTAAAGATTTATTAATTTTATTATTTTATTTTTTTTTAACGTTGGTTAAATCGCGGTAAAATGCTTTTTACTGCTGTCTGTACCATAGTAATCTGAATGCTTCGGTGAATAGAAGGAGGGTGTCTGTGTGTGTAAAACGTCCACGTGGGTCCCCTTCAACGCGTCAATACTCAGTTTCCTATACCTACTATATTTTAATATAATGCATAATGCTGACTTCAATTTATTTTCTTAATATGGTGGAAAAACTACGATTGTGAATACGTCGTTCGATTAATCTTAATTTAAACAATGAAATATAGGTACTATTGTCGGACAATAAATATTTTTGAGCTGGATTAAGTACAATATGTATTAAAAACGCAATAATTGTATTATGCTTACCTATTTGATTTTCAGTTTTTTTTAAAAAGTTAACTGTTTTTTTTTTTTTATATATTATCGCATATAACTGGTAGTATTTAGGTACATCTTACATGCAGTTATTATAAGTGTGTAAATAAAATTTAGGTAAATAAATTTATTTCTTGTGACAAGTTGAATTTAAATACATTTTTGGTATTGAATGATATTTGTGTATTAAAAATACAATCGACCCGTCGACGACGTAAAATTTTTTACATTAATATTTCAAAAAATAAAATATATATACCTATCTGCTTACGTTCATATGATTGTTTCCATTCATCAGCCTTTTTAGTATTTACACCTGCCATACATACCTATGGTGTGTCGCGTGTTATGGTGAATATACAAAAATCGCGTTTTTTTACTGACGATGTTTCCTTATTTTTTGGTTTTTATACATTTTATGTGAATTAGGATGTCTATTTGTTAAATATTACATCATGCATTGTATTTTCGTAATTAACATTTGAACATTATCGTAACTTTAACTTTTTTTTTTACTAAAGAATAAAACCTCGATGATTGTAGCCGTTGATCTGTCAGCAACTTAAATTATTACATTATTATTATACATTATTTAAACTAAAGTATGGTTTAACTTCTTGTTATTTGTGATTTCAAATTAAAAAATATTTTCCTTTATAAAATAGATGTAAGTAAAGACCATAGACCTATAATATATATATGTATATGGTAAAGACTTATATTATTGTACTAAATCGTTTATATATTGGTTAATGTTTATACAATTTACATATTAATATATTACTATTATAGATATTGGGTATATTATTTCAGACACTCGTCAAACAGTTGACGCTTTAACTATGTGAATTAAAAAATAAATATAAATTCTTTAAACTTATTAAATTTAATAACATATTCGTTTTAAAATTAATTTTCGTTTAATGTGTATTGTTATGAATTACAGCACTCAGTCACGTGCTAAATTGTATAGTCTACGTCATCGATGTAATTGTGTTAGGAATTGTTGTATTTTTTTAAATAATCAATATATTTTAATGAATTCAAATAATAATTATTGTTTTATTTTTATTTCATTTATTAGAAATTAATAAATTAATATATCCACGTGTTTGAAGTAGCAGGTGTGGTTATATAATGTGGTATTAGTAAAGTGTGGTTTATACGCGTACATGAGAAATCTGTTGGCCCTTACAATATAAACCACGAGACAACATTTTAACTGCTGTATAGGTAACAACTAGCGAGTATCCTTCGTGTGCAAAAAACTGGTTTTTTTTTTCTATTTTCTTTTTTTGTTGGCATCAAGCGCATACTGTATTGTAGTATAATGCACGTCTGCACACTGCACACATAATTTTATACAACGACATTGTCGTGTACCGGTATCCGACTCGGTCAAATCTATGGTGCTTAGTTAGTATTGTGTATTCGTGTGTTATGTGTGTTATGACTGAATAAAATAATGATGACGACGGCAGGGAATCCAAACAAACCCTTCACCGGCATTCTTTCAACCCTCAGCACAATGACCCTATACTCAGAGATGATGTAATTTTTCCTTAAACAGCTGACTACGGTAAAATATTATTAAAAATGACGCAACATCGATTTAAATCACGTGATATCGTATGTCTAACTCTTACGATTTATTTTCATAACTACTGTAATAGGTTATGTGGACTGTGGAGGTATAGTATCTTTATCATTATCACTAAGCGTAACATTTATTGTTCAGTAAATTAAATTAAATTTGTATTTTGTTGTATACTATTTCGTATTTACCTACACTCCTTGTAAGCATAGGAATATTAAGTCATAATAATAATATATGCGCATCATGCATAAATTTAAAATGTGGTTAATGGTTATTATCGGTATCGAGTTCAAAACTAAACATCGTACGATAATAATAATAGTATTATTTTATTTCCGGAAGTAGCGGGGAAAATAATAAAATACAAACGTTATCAAAGAAAAAAGCTATAATTAAAAATTAATTAAATTATGGAATAAACGCAATAAATAAATATTGAATTCTATTATATATTTATTTTCTTATCGACATGAGTAGAGAAAACGTCGATATCGGTGTGACTGCTGTTTAAACTTAATTTTAATTTTTAATTACCAAAGGTAATAATGATATTTCATAAGTCATTAACTCATAACTATCTGTAACTACTGTTAGTGTTGTATTTAATAACAAATTAATTGTGTCTTAAACCATCTTTAAAGAGGTGTACAATAATAATTACTCATATTAGATACTTTTTTGATAGATTATAGGCTTTGCATTAATAATTATTACTATAATTGTATGTATTTATTCGTATAATATTATAATATATTCTAGTTATTGTTTTCATATTAATTGATTTTTTTAATAATGTGTTACGAATATGAAATCAAAATAAATTTGAAATTTGACTGGGATTTTCATATTACATAAAGATAAGTAAAAGTCAATTCTTCATATCACTAGTATAATTTAAATACTTACTGTTACCTATAATTATTAATTTTATTATGTGTTGAATGTTGATATTTAATATATTCTTTTACAACAAACATTTTAAGTGGCATACTATTGTCAAGAATATTTAAAAAAACATTCTTCATATTTATAAAAACTTACTTACATATTTTATTATATTATTAATAATTCGTATTAAACATTTAAAAAAACTACCTACCTGTATTTTAATTTTCCTTTAATTGAAGTGTTAAGCATCGAAATATAGGTATAATGATTTATTGTTATAATATGTTTAAGTACAAACAATTAAACTTAAATATTATCTATATTAATAGTTGTTTATCTAATATAATATCTTGTAGTATTTCTTTGTGCTTATTAATTGTTTTTCTTAACTTCAAAGACTTACTACTCTTTTATTATTATGAAGTAATATACTTAATTTTTGGTGAAAACTTTTCGATATTATATCCGTTATTTGTTTGTGAAATACTCAGTATTTAAACTTATTAAGGTATTATTTTCGCCTTAAATAAGAATTATATTAATTTCATGACGGTTTATTATATTTAAATGTTTCATAGAAATAATAATACAATATTATATACATATAGAAAAAAAATTCGTAGTTCATTTTGGCTTTAGTAATAATATACTTCTTGGTACCTACTACCTACAACCTACGTATTTGACCTTTATGGCTTTATACAAATACGCATTTCCATTTATAACCAAAATAAAATTTAAATTAACAGTTTGCTTACACATCATTTTTTCGGTTCATGTCTAATATAGTAATACACTTAGAATAATTAAAAAAATTTTTTATCCATTAATGTTTAACATAATATTTTCCTCCATTCTATACACAACAAATAATAAATTCAAAAATTCATAATACTTATATAAATTATAATACTTCACTCTTTCATAGATAATTATAATTTAATTTATACCAAGGAAGTACCACAATTAAAGACTTTATTATTAAATTTTAAAATTAGTGTTGCTAAATTATTTATTTAAAGAAAATGTTTTGAATTTTTTTCCATATTTATATAATATTTATTTTGTAAAGCTCTAATAAATAAATAAATCATTAGTTATTAGTCATTACCTTTATAAAATACTGTGATGAAATTGGTTTTTGATTTATCTGTTAAGTTCAAATTAAAAAAAAAAAATATTATAGTATTAAAATCGTATAGAAATAGTTAAGTCAAGTAAAAAGTAGGTACTTCATACTAAATCATTTATTTTTAAATTCTTATTGGCTTTTAAAATGTTATTTATTAATTATTATTCATGATAGTATTATTATATGTATTATACTATTATGATATTAGAAATAACTCAAATAAATAAATTGATTTTAGATTTTTAGCTGAGAGATAAATGTATTTATTTTACAATGATTTATGTTTTCATTTTATTGTGTCCGTATAGGCTAACCTAATCTAACCTATCTACTGTGTATGTATACACGATAGATAGTTTAAAAAAATGCTTCGATTTTCATCTTTGAAGGTGGTTACTTATTCAATTTAATCTAGTTGGTAATTTTGAGAGGTTAAATTGAAATTTTCAATATTTTTTAAATAAAAAAAACTTAGGAAAAACTGGAATTTTTATATGAAATCAGTTTTTGATAAAATCAATTTTATTTTTTTATGAAACTCAAAAACGAATATCTGATAACTGTAGTTTTTTTAAATTTTTAAAATATTTTGATCCTTTTTAAATGATATAGCATTTTGAGGATTGAGACTTATTTTTATAAATATTGATAAAAAATGTTCGCTTGATTAAAAACTTAAGTATTATAATACTGACATAATTTACACTACAAGAACGACGTATTACGTTTTAATAAACTTTAAATATGTCTATGATTAATATAGTAATTTGAGGTATATATTACTTTTTTATTATACGAGTATGATGTGCTAATTATAAAAAATTGGTATTTATATTATATATTTTATAGGATGAAATTGCTTAAAAACAAATCTTTATACAACCATTTAAAGGAGCATTATAGTAAATTATAATTATATATTTATACCTAATAATTAAGTATTATATTAAAACAGATAAATTATTTGTATCTATTATGTACATCTGGATTTTGGATAGACACGTATATACTGTAGACCAAATATATTTTGTAATTATCTGCCTAATTGGGAAAATATAAATTTTTAATTTATTTGCATTTACAAGGTTTTCCGTTTTACATCAGTATTCTACATATATTTAAATTGGAATGAAAAAATAATTACAAACAAAAATAAACGATGTCTGCACGCGTTTACTTTTACTCTTCTTACTCCTCTATCGACCATTGACATTATGCCAAATTAAGAACCATCTAGGTAGGTATTAGGTGTAGGCGAACATTATTTGACCTTATAACTTACACTATAGTATATTATCATACAATTACAATACTCTGGTCATTAACATACTTGAGGAATATTTTTGTGTCCTGTCCGTTTATTAAACAAATGCTATAAAATTAGAAATGAATAATTTTAATTTACGGAAACTGTATAATATTATATAAAGTTCAGACATAGTATACTTTACTACTCTACTAGCAGTATGCTGCCGGAGAAAACTTGAGCGCAACAACGAATGTTAAAAAATTGGTTGTTAAGGTTTTAACCTGAATTTTTGAATAGCAAGAGTAATGTAAACTGATAATTTTGATCTCGTTATTTGGTTTTGGTTTTGGTTTTACATGGTGATTTATCTGCTACTATGTATTTTACGTTTAGCCGATATCGGATGACGACATGTGTAAACTAACCTAACACGTGATTATAGGTACCTATCACTTTTATGGGGAATTGTATCTGTTGAATATTTCGAAATTAATGGTTTATTTTGAAATTAAAAATAAAGAAAAAATCACAATTATAATTTATTTGCGTATTTTTATTTTTATACAAAATCGAAATTTATTTTTATATAGTATACTTATTAATTCTATTAAAATGTATTGTTATAGTATGTATTAATGCAAAGTTATGCACTCTTAATGATGTATCAAGCAGTGGCTATTTTTTTTTATTTTCCGTAGTGCACATATTTAAATTTGAGATTATAGTTACTATCAATTCGTCCAAGGTATGGTTGCAGAATATAATATAGTACCATAAAGGTGGTGCACATTTTTATTTTTCGTAGTGCACAAAATTATAATGTGTCGTAGTACACACAAAAATAGCCACTGGTATCAAGTACATAAATATTAAATCAGAATTTTTTAAATATTTTCAAAACCGTAAACTTTACTATAGTTATATTTTGTGTTCTTCTAGTACCATACGATAAAAAGTAGATATCTGAGTAAATATGAGATAATTATGTAATTAAGGTTAGAAAAAATATAATATATACATTTATCTATGTTCTATACTTTTGTTTTTTTTTATTTCTAAAGTTCTATTTGATATAAATCATTATTTAACATATTGTCATATTTGATTTATAAGTCAATAATATTTATTTCATTAATACTATTAATATATTATTTGTTCATAATCTGGGATTAAAATGTAAAAAACTAAATCCATTATTGTTGTTGATACTTATATGGTATTTATATGATACCAGTATTTAACCACTTAATAGAAAAGCTTATAATTAAAATTAGTTAGAAAAATAAATCACCTCAAGAGTTTCTATCACATACATATTATTATAATATCATGATTCATGGTTTATTTGATGAATGTTGTTGTGTATTAATGTACTTGATGTATACCTTTTTTATATTTGTGAATTTTATCATTTGTTAGTGATGACAAATTATATATTTACAAGTGTATCTAAATTAGTGAGATAATAATACATACTGTTATGTATAATATAATATCGAATAAAAATAAATTTTTTAATCTATTAAGTGTTTCTTATTAGTATGAAATGATAACATTATAATATAACATGTATTATATAATTTAATATGAAAACTTTAATTATCATTGACATTATACCTACTAATAAATAATCCGTAATAGTAACTAATACTTTAATAATTTGACTCACTAGTCAGTAGTAAATACAATAAATACATTACGATTTATATTTTATTTTTTAAAAATATTTACTGAAAAATAAGTATTATAAAAATTACGTTTAAAACTTTTTAGCAACTCTAAATTGATTTAACAGCTTTATTTTATTATTAATGTTTATTTAGTCAAATACATTAATTTATTATTAAATTGTATTCTTTTTTCATTGAAGTTTAATTTAATTTAAATATTTATTATCATAGTTGAAATTAGTGGTCTGAACTGAATTTAAGTAATACATTAAATATTTTTTAATTGAATTTTCCATGAAATGTTCTTTTATACATATATTATTTTTACATATAATGTTTAAAAGTCCTATCAGACTATAACTATTAATAGACTTTAGTATAAATTAAGTTTATGAAAACTAATATATTTATATTTATTTTATGTTTTATACTCAGTAAAACTAATCATTCAATTTATAATTATTTTTTTTTTTTAAGTTATTAAATAGACATAGTGTTAAATACATTATTTTTACAATTTAAATTTTGTTTAAATCTACATAAAATAGACCTGAATAAAGGTATTGTTATGCACTGTTGAAAAAAAATATATAATTTAACTGACCACAAATGGAAATGCTGTTAGGTACCTGTCAATTGTAGTTTCTGACATTGAATAATGATTCAGTTAATAAAGCTTATAATCAAACATTTATATACTCAATGCCTAAAATTATATTATGAAAAATAATTGTGCCGTTCAAATTTTTATTAAAGCATTAAGAAATGTATAAGTGTTTATAGGTACGTCTTATTTTAGTGAGTTGTAATTTATTATATACCACTTTATATAATATGTACATTATACATTATACCATCATAAATAGTTTTAATGTTAGTTGCATTAGTACCGTACCTAAGTCTGGAAATTGTATACAATTTTAATAATATTTAAATTGCAAGTTTTTTTCTGGAATATAAATTATAATATAATAATTTATAGAAATTCTTCATAGGAAAAATTACGTTTGTCGAGTCAGCTAATACGTGATATTTGCTTACACTATAGGTATATGTATAATACACATTTAAATTTTAGATTACTAATTTTTAGTACTTAACTAAGTTAATAGACAAAATATTAATCAGTATTTAAATAAAAATAATTAATATCATTTTTAAAAATATATATTATCTTTTGGTTAATACTTTTTTTAAATAATTTTTTTACTTAATATAACTTATAGTAGATATATAGTCATATAGATACCATACTATTTCCCTCTCATGTAATACTTAAATTTTCATCTGGGGGAAAATCTTAGTTCCTCCCGATTCAAAATTTCTTAGAATTAAAATTTGATTCTATTAATTTATAAATATTTGTATTTCTTAACTTGAATAAAGCAAACATAACATAAATAAGTTACAATAAATTATTATACATATACATGTATATATGTTTTAAGTGTAAACTATCGGAGGAATTTTTAAATATACTAGTATTTAAATAATTGCATGTAGCAAATCAATTTTGGAAATCTTCCAACTCTGTACAATGTCGCAATTGTGCCTTTTTTTTTTTTTTTAGTTGTCTGTGGGTGATAGTGTTTGGTGAGAAAATTCTGTTCTAGAAACGTATTTTATTTAACATTAAATAAAAAGCTACTTTATTGAGTACAATCCCACTCATAAGTTGTATAGGTGCACGACAGTGTATTATATAGTTGTTATGATTGATAAAATTAAAATTTTAAAAAGACTCATCACTATAAATAAAAAATAAAATGTACGGGTATGAAATGAATACGATAATATTGATGTGATATAAAACAAAAAAACGAGCACGATGTCTGTGCGACTGAGTATAATATTTAATAGCTGGCAACGACTAGACAATGTGCGTATGTGGTATTATGTATATGTTTTTTTAAAGTGTATGAATTGTATATAATGACGCATTTACTTACCTGTAAGACCACGTGGCGTTTATGGATAACAAAATAAATCACTGCGCATAAAATTTTCGTTGTCCCCTGGAGTGTATAATATATTTTATTATACATCAGATTGTAAAAACATTATGTGTGGGTGCATAAGACAAACGTCTTTGTCGTGATATGCTTATGTATAAATAAAAAATTGTTAATTTTATTTGATTAATTTTGGCCTTTTAGTAACAATGAAATAGTTTTGTAAACACGTATACGATAAAATTATTTGGTTCTATACTTTAATTGGGTTACAAAAAAACCAATTTATTTTAAATTATAAAATGCGAATCAAATAATATAAGTAGTTATTATATTTGCATTTTTATATATTTTACATTTATGTACATTTCAGACTTTTTTGGATTTTTTGATAAAAATGAAAAATAAATGTGTAACGTTAATCGTGTATTTTTAGTAGCAATTCATATTACGAGTAATGAATTACGACTAGCCATAAATACAAAACTAAGATCATATAAAAGTATTTTTTCATTAGTTTTAATATTTCATTTTACATTATTGGTAATTGCCTACTAAATTAAAACTATTGGATGTACTGAATATTAATTCAAAAACTAATATTATCTTTTCCTATAATATACGTCATATACCATTTATTCATATATGCATATAATAATAATTATTATTATGCTGTTTAATTGAAAAATTATAATACTTTAATTTGTTTTGTTGACACAAAATAATACACATATATAAATGTCATTGAACTTTTAAATGTAGCCTAACCTAACTAGTTGTTATTTCATAAACAAATCCGATTAGCTTAGCAGATTTTAGTTAAATTATTATTTATCGTTTTACCGTAGTGCATTAATTTTAACGGCATAATTGTATCAAATAAATTTAATGCTATACTAAAACTAAAACTGCACAAGCAAGCAGAAGATATATCATTTTTTTAAACGTCAAATGCATTGTTATTTTTTTTTTTTACAAAATGTAATTTACATATTTGTTATGTATGTAAAATAGGTGTTAAAACGGATAGGTAATATTATAGGTAGCAATAGCGGCATTTACGACAAACATAATATTACAATATCAATTATTAGATACCTGTACTGACTACTATTTACTGCCTTTTATTGAGTTTAATAATTAAATTGGTATAGGTATTGTCATTTTTATTACATAGGTACCAAGGTACTACTTATATGAATTATCTCGATGTAACGGTTGCTTAGTTATTACAATTTTTTTACTATAGGTATTCATTAACATGCTATTGTTTCCACACATAGGTAAAACATTATAATATTATGGTGTAAATTTAAATTATTTAATTTTATTATTTTATGTATGACAAATCACGTGCTGATGTGAATAAGTTTATAAATTAATGAATAACCCTTGTATACATAAATTATTATTATTATACGCGTACGCAATGTTATCGTGTGTGTAAATCAACGGATGACTATGTACGCACAACGGATTAATCGTCTATAGTTCCGTACAGACTACAGATTATCACTTTTTTTTAAACGCAATTACTCAAATAAATTTTTTTCGACATTGTTAACCACAGATCTCTAAATAATACAATTTCTATTTACATTAGTTACATTATGAGTTTATTTATGTACTTGTCGGTGAACGTGGCGCCTAATATGTAAACAATGACCATGTTACGATCACTACTATTTTCATTATATTCAGATGAAACACGAGCTCTTAAAATATAATAAATATATTTAATTAAAACTTCACTTTTGTATACAATATTAAGTATTAAATATTAATGTAAACGAGTTTTATCTTACTCTATTTACAAATGTTTTATTTATGTTTTTTTTTTTTTTACTCGAATTCACTAATTGAAATGCTAATATTTCAATTTAATAGGTTCATTCAGTGACGTTTCGTTTATTCATTCATGTTCATAAAAATATTTTTATACAATTCTGCCCGTTAAATTAATCAATTATTAATTATTATTTATTAGTTATATAACTTATGTTTATTAAATGTATTATACATATAATATATACTCGGCACTATTCAGTATCAGGAGTACTTCAAAATTTTAAATAAATTTTATATATTTTCAGTTGAAGAGATTTAAAGTCGTGATTTTTCGCAATTTAATAATTCAGATGTCATATTTTTTACGCATCAATTATCTTGTGAAACGATTAGAACTCTGAAAATAGATATTAATTGGTCATAAAGTTTATTTGAAATTGGCTTTCTACCTTTTTCGAATTAAACTTCTCCGCGTAAATTTAAATAAGTATGTATGAAATTTTTTAATTCTACTTTATAGGTGTAAATTTTTTGGATTTAGGGTGTGGGATTAGGATAAAATTAATAATATAATCTCAATTCTCAAGTACACTTGATGAAAAATTCAAATCTATTTTTAGAATTTTTATTGTTTCATTAAATGAATCTATACTTTGAAAATATTACACATTTAAATTCATATGTTTAGTGTCTATTTGAAAGAAGAAAATTATTGTTTCTTTTTCTTACTGTTTCTGTTTTACTTTTTACTGTTTGTTGTGAAAATTACTTGTTTAATCTTTTAAATCTCCTTAACGATTACTCCAGAGTTTGAATGTGCGTAAATATTCTCGTGTAATAACTTAAACTTTATGCGACTGCATTGTCACGCAGTAGTTTATAGTTTACTAATTTACTATGATGAATCTGGAGAGTTTTTTTTTTTTATAAAATTAGATAATATTTAAAATTTATCATTAGTTTAAAAGGCTCTACAAGGATACCATGTCTAGTTATGGTTATTATTAGTTTGTATTTTTTATATTAGTTCACTTTTAACATTTTAAGTATCACAAACAACGGTGAATCAACTATATATGCCCCTACTATGCCATGAACTTGCGTTATTAAAAATCTTAAATTTCGTTGTCAAAAATAATGATAATAATAGTGATTAAAATAATAAAAAAAACATCAATGGTTTTTGTTGTGTAAACAAAACGATGTTTACGGTCAAACGTTATTAGTTATTAGTTTATTACCTACCACTTTGGCTGTAGGTCAAATTTTTTGTACCTAGTGGTGCAGCAATATTATGATTTTGTTTTATTTTTGTGTAATTTAATAGGTTTTTTTTGAAAATTTTTATTAACTAATATTTATATATACCTAAATACAAAAAATTAAAGTTAACATTTATGTGTAGTTTGCGTAATGTGCTTGCATCTATAATCAAATGGTTATTACTTATTACATGTACTTCATTTCCTTACGAGGTTTAGAGTATTCGTTTCTTATAAATTGATTACATATTGTATTTAACTATCATTTCAACTATATACTCGAGTGTCTTTTAATTTTTATCTTTTTCTGAAACAATTTTTTTTTTGAAAATCAAACATCGAACATGTTTTTGTATTTAAAGGTACTAGGAAAGTCTATAATCAATAGGTACTAGTACTATAACACGTCTAGTTATGCATTTTCACGTTCTTAATTCATTTTTACAATTTTATAATAATTATAATATCATAATATAATATAATAATTATAATATATTTATAAGATATCTTTGTATGATTTTGGTGTAATATTATGCGCTTGGATCTATTATACGCAGTTTGTTGAATATTTATGAATTTGTTATGAGCATAAATAGTATATAAATATTTATTATAAAACCATACAAATACATTTTATGAAGTTGTCTTGTAGTTTATCATTAGGTAGGTAACTGTACTTATATTATGAAAAAAAAAAGACAGAGACGTCGATATATTGATTCAATATTTATGATAGCATGCCGAGTGTACTAGTATACATGTTATGTGTATACTGTATAGTGTTGGTACTTTTCTTGATACATTGATTAGGTTAAGCTATTCATTTAGGTACTATAATATATTGACCTTATTCTGTCATTTCATTTATGATAGTATTTATTATAGTTAACGATAAAAATTAATTTCTTTTAACAGTTCTCAATCTGTTAATTCCGCTTAGATAAACATTACTATTGTCCGTCAATATTATCTAGACGTTTAGCCAGGATTTTGTTGTATATGCCGAGGGGGGGGGGTAATTTTATATTTCAATAAATTTAACAAGTAGATATATGATAACATATTTTTTAGAAATCTGTAGGCATTACTTACATATTTTTACACATTTTACACAAATACAGCTGATGTTTCTATGTCAAAAATACCATTTTGACTTCGTTATTGGTATTACCAGTTATGTTTTTATTTATGCATATTAAATATATATAATTCATAATAAGATATAATAAAGTATACATTCTCAAAAGTTAAAATATCAAATATTGTAAAAACAATTTTTGACTACAACTCACTTGCGCACATTTACTTTTTTTA
>VUJU01000322.1:0-19646 GCA_009835225.1 Aphis craccivora | reverse complement strand
TTTTTTTATAACCTTCGTACCTCTCCAAATTTTGGAATTAGTCACTGATGGTTGGAAATTATTAAACTTATACAATAATTTCCCTTACTATTATTTACAATTTTCTTGATTAAAAAAAAAAAAATTTCATAGTTACAATCATTTTTACAACCAAGTCATTAACATAATTAAATAAATAATACAATAAAAATATAATTAATAGTAAATATAATAAATAATTATGTTTTTAAAATAATTTCAAGTAGGTATCTACATATTTAATTCTCATTGTTAGAGTTTGCATTAAAAGTGTTAAAATGTCAATTTTTGTAGATTTGTTATCAGATTAAATTTTGTTTTTGAATATTTTTCTTCTATGGGTATTTTTTTTTTTAATAAATTAATTTTTAAATCAGTATCGACTTAAATTTCCATTTGTATTTGAATAATTTGGTGAACGTAAGGTGAGGCCACTGGGGGGAATTTTAATATTGAAGTGTGAGTGAAAATTTTCAGCTCCGTTCGTTATTTTTAAGCTATTGTTTAGTTCACTAGTCTATAATTTTGGCTTAAAATTAGCATTAAAATCAATATAATTTTTAAATATTAAGTCTGAAAAATATATACTTATGTTACATGGAACTATTAAAATTGTTTCGGTAAATGTGTCCGGGATGTCGTTTGGGTTTAAATAAGGTAAACCGAAAAAGTATTTAGCCACCTTCCAATTTCAGAATCAATTTTCAATAATTTTTTTACCGATAAATGAAAACTTATGGAAAACCACGATTGAAAATAAATGTTAAGATTTAAGAGTATACGGACACTCTGTACACCCAAAATTTTACCTATAAACAAGTTTTAATTGTTCACAATTTTGTGCTCGCGAACAAGTTGCCAAAAGTTTGGAAAAAATACTAATGTATGCAAACGAGTCTTCATCACAATTTTTGTGTATACATTAGTACAACAAATTTTTTTAAACTGAGTATCTTATTTAACAAAAAAAAAAGCCGGGAATTCCTTAACCTATGCAGGAAACATTTGCATAACATGCAGGATTTCATTTAGTACAAAGAAAGCGGTCTTGATATCGATGTATCGAGGATACAATGATACATATACAATATGCATTTTACATATAATATGGTAATATAATATTATGGTACTGGTATTCATATAGTACGTAGTATACGAGATACTGCCCATTGTATTGTTAACAGGTTTTTGATATTTATTGGTAAACCGTTACTTAGGTATGTTTTTACAAAAGATTTAAGACAATTGCGATATAGGAAAACAAACCAAAAAAAATTTTCAATGCACCGAGTAACAAAGTCGAGTAGGTACCTACATAAATCATAGATGGTTGACTACATTATATGTATACTATATATTATATATGTCATTGTAAATGGATATAATATAATAGACTTATATTATAATGCTATAGTTTAACTTAAAAGACTTGCCCGGTTATATGCGATGTGAGTCATCATAAGAGTGATCCACTGATACAAATATAATATATCGTCGTTATGTAAAAAATGGTTAAGTGATAATTTTTATAATTTCATTTTCAAATTATAAATGTGTTGTATAACACCACAGTTTTTTGTGTAATGTATTTTAACTCTAAAGCCCTAAAGGGTTTTTTTTAATATCCACTCATATATTATCAGTTCATTTTTATGATTTTTATGATTTTAAAATTATGTTTAGTTTAAATAATATTATGTGGTAGGTACTAGGTATCTATGTTTATGAAAAATTTTAATTGATTGTATAATATCTTTTTAGTTTTTTTTCTTTTATAGTGGTTCAAAATTATCTAAAAATGTAATATTGAAGTATTTGTACCAGCTTAGTACTCGTATTTTATATGTTTTTATAAACTGTGGTTCACTTTAGCTGCTTCAATGATAAAAAAATATATTGAATTTAAAAAAAAATTCAAAAAATTCAAAAATTTACCAACATTTATAATTTTTAAAGTTTCTAATTTTCTACCTGATTGATAAGAACAATTATTCTTCCGATTAAACACAATGTTGAAAATGTGCTACTAAAGTTTAGGCGCTTCGCAGTATGTTTATTGGCTCAGTTTCTTTTATAGGGAAGCCAAAAATACCTAAGCTCTTATACATTGCTCTACTGACCGAAAATAATTATCAAATTAAAATAAATGTATAAAGAAACTTTTTCTTAATTTTCTTTCGTTTACTAATTTATTTTTAACACATAAAGAAATATTATTTTAATATTGCACTTATATTTATACTATAATCTATTACATTTGTCGAGATCACGTTTATTAATTATTTTACTTAATATTATAATGTGAATAATGATAATTCTTTTAATCTTTGTTTAATTGTATAACTGATGAGTGGTAATATAACTGAAGTATTTTTTTTTTTAGAAAACATATTTTCGCTAATCTTTTTAAGTACCTATTTAGAATATTAAAAATATAATAGATACATTTAAGATGATATTAATATTAACTGTTTTTACCTGGTTCTAATAACGCTTATTATTCAGCAAATTAAAATTAATAGAATTATATACTTCATAACAATTATCTATAATCTATATATATTGTTTAAGTATTTGATATAATTTGTGTTCTTATAAATTATCAATCCTTTATTAGATTTTATAAATAAAGCAACTTATAGACTTTATAGACTTTTACTATTAAGTAGCCTCTAAGGCTTCATAAGATTAAAATGTACTTGGCTTGTAAGGTTGAAATTTGTGTATGCATAATTAGTATACAACACATATTTTCTGCAAAAATAGAAAAAATTGACTTATTTTATTTTATTAAATTATGTTACTTTTAAGTATTCAATTCTTAATAACTTGTATTATATTTTTTTTCTTTATCACATTATCTAATTTTTTTTACGTTTATTGTCAACTGTTCATATAATTATGTATTATATCACAGCGATTACATTTTAGAGATTGCATGTATGTTATTCATTTAAAATACACCTTTTTCAATTACATCTATAAATAAAGGTATATTAGTTTTAAAATATAACTATATAGGTAACTATTATGTGTGATGACCTGATCAATACTATATTATCAATTACTAATCACTGCTAAGTATTAAGTAGTAACGTATTATAATATTAAAATATAAAATATAATATTTTAAAATTATAGTAGATACTTAAAAATAAAATACATTACCTATGTCTCTAACAATAGAGGTATAATAGAGATAATATTAATTTCTATGGATTTATAATCCAATATTGTATACACTAATATCGTATTATTTAAAATTTTAGACTCTCAGCGGAGGTATGAATATATTGGTTAAGTATAGTGTTAAGTAATGATAAGCGTGTGTGAGTGTATTTTTAGTTGCTTATAACTAATAAATATTGAGAAACTTTTCACTTTTTAAATTTGTATTGATTATCAAAATATTGTTCTAAAATTTAGTTTTTATATTATTCTATGTATCAAAAGAAAAATGGCTTAATTTGTTTTAGTCACATGAAAAATGATTTATTACCTATGTGTTATCTACTTATATTTCATACTTAAATTTAAATAACATTGGTATATTTCTTTGAATTTTAAATGTTTAATAAACATTTAGTTGTAATATTATACTAGTTTGACAATATAATTTCTAATACCTATGTCATATTTATGAATTGACTTGAAAAAGTCTTTTCAAAAAGAACAAGATTATTTATTTGATAGATTTTTATTTTTTGTAACTGTTGTTAATTAGTTATTGTTTTATGTGTTAAGTTTCTCTAATGACGATGTAAAGTTAAGTTATTTGAATTATTTTAGTATAAATGTACTTGTAATGACCTGAGTGTCTATACAAGTTGTATTAGGATAGGTATGATTTGTATAAGTATTCGTATAAATTTTATGCACTTATTTAAACTTACGAGTATATATTTTTAAGTATAATTTATTACTATTAGTTGATATTCTTATTTCTATAGAATAATAAAAGTTATATGTAGGTATAGCGTACCTATATTATGAATGTATAATGAATTTTAATTTTTCAATTGACATTTGTATAGATATAATAGTAAAATTAGAAATCATTAAGTTCTCAATCATTGTTACAAAACTGCGAATCTTATTTTTGAAATTATAAATTTTATAAAATATTGATTTATTACTATTTATTATTTTTAATGTTATTCTTTTAGTTTCATTCATCTTGTTTGTGTTAAGAATTTACATTGGAAATTGGATAGATCATACCTAACCTAACTTAATTCGGTAATACGGCTTTGAATATTTCAATAGAAACCTTCAAAATCATTAACTTTATTGACGGTATACTTTATGTATGTTAGGCCTATAAATATTATGTAAATGTGTGCATTATTCTAGTTCAGCGATCGGTATTATATTCACTCTAGAGTCTAAAGTGTATAATGCATTTGGAAGCCCCAAAAACTATATGATATTATATTGAACGTGTAAAAAACAGAATACTATTAAGTCTAAACATATTTTAGATAATTAAATAATACCTATGGTTGAATATGTTGTGTAAAATATGCTGTAAAGTGCTGTACAACAAAATTCACATTTTTTACTTAAAGAGTAGACTCAATCGAGAACTGCAAGTATGTATTATATGCTCTAACATTGTTTTGAAGGTGTAATAAAACCACGGAAGGTTGATTATTTTCAAAATAAAGTTACTTACTGTGTGCAATATTTAAATAATATCATTTTATGGAATTAAATAGGTACATATTAAATGAATACTTTGATGTATTTTTGAGCTCTGTCAATGCTGTAATGTAATAGTTGAAGTAAAACTCTTAGAATACCTACTCGAATAACAATTTATCACTGTATGGAATATTTTAATCTTCATAATTTATAAGTGTATTATAGTTTAGGTATATTACGCATTATAAGTAGAGACTATATTACTTATATTCTTTGATAAACCGCTAAGAGCCTTAAGAGCTTGATAGAATTATTGTTTACTATTCATATTAAAATAATATCTTTGTTTGTTTTATATTTTAGTTTAATTTACCGATTCTAGGTTAAAGTTTTGTATATATATTTTTTAATTTTATTGAGTTGAAGGGTTATCATGTACCTGTCTTATTGTATATAATATAAAATATGAACTGAACCATAATTTAATAAATAACTTTAATCGTTGTTTCGGTCTTATATAGAAGCTTATAATTTGATTAGGTTGTATCCCGTAGGTCACAAATCACCAGACATATATAAAATATGCATATTGTATGTATTTATAATAATAAAATTGTCTAGCTATAATACTGTACATTATATAAGCATTTGACATTAAATATTAACTATTGGATACTTTAATATTTTAAAGATGAAAATACAATATTATAAATAACAATACCTACCTTACTCTACAATAAAATTATTAAATAAGTAGTAAAAGGAACAAATAAGCTACTTAAAATAAGTGTCAACAATAAATTGAATTTTTTTTGGTTCAACATTTAAATAGTTGATCTACACGACTACATGATTGTGTTTACAATAGAATACAAATTGTTTAAATAAAACTATATGTATAATAATATGAAATAGTATCATATATATTCTAATCGTTATAATTTGTATAATTAATATAGGTAGGTATTGTATGATATTGAAACTTAAAACACTTTAAAAAAGTATCAACTATTGGTGATATAGATATTTTAAATAAAGGGGTGGGGGTTGATCGTAAATTAAATTATAATCATTTTTATACATATATTAAAAAAGACTAAGAGGTGGTGGAAGATTGAATATCCAATCCCCTTTCTCCATCGGTACACTATTGGTATTAACTAAAATTGTATTAATGTGTAAATAGATGTTTCGATTACAACTGTAGGTACATGTCTATAAGCTCGTTATTATAAAATAAATCTGACGTGTCTTAGAATCATAATAATTTTATTTTTGAAAGTTATTATGTATTATTTGTAAAGAATACCAACTATAGGTATTAAACAAAGACTTTTATTGCGTATTCGTCTTGTATTTACCAGATTTAAAATTAAACAATAATATTATGCTGATAAATTATAGAAACAAACTTCGTGTTCATAAGTTAATAATTTCGTACATCGACTATTTTATTAACAAAATAATTTAATAAACGACATATACCTACATAAAAAACCAATTGGCGTACTTATTATAAAACGAAACCGTTTTCTTTTTTTTATTTATGCTTGTTGGTAGGTAGTATATACTATATACTATATAGTATATATATATTAATTCATAACGCGTCGACCTTTACTTAATAATAAATATTTACATTCTTGTGTAGACCACGTGGTCCCCACAAGACATGTCACGCACGTGGCCTTTGTTGTATAAATATTATTTTTATCCATACTCGTAAGTCGTAATTAACGCAATTAATATGTAGATAAATTTTAAAATATATGTATTGTTAGTTGTGGGATGAAATTGTTAATCAATAATCACATATTATTATTCAAATGTATACACTATACGTCTATACCTACCTATTGTATTATATAAAGTGACCTTTTTAAACTTCGATTTGTCAGTAAAAAATATTACGTGATAACTTATTATGTCGTTGTGTATTATGAATTTTAACGATGGCATTCGTACCGATATATTATATTAAACGGAGAAATTATAGTCCGAGCAGTAGATGATTTATAAAATAAATGTATGGTTTTTTTTTTTAAACTAATTTCATACACTACAGTTTCGCTAAAGTTTTTTTAGGTTTCGAATAAAAATGTGCCGATAAAATTATGTAACGTCGTTCGTGATTGTTGAATTTACCTACGCGTTTCGTTGCGAAGGAGATGATGATTACTTATAATGTTCGAAATCTAGGCTCGGAAATAGCCTAGGTCCCTACGTGTGTTATCCGTAAATTGATGTATCGCGCGTGCATTTATCATGTAGAATTCCCTAATTATAATATTTTATCTCGTAGCGTTGTTATAGAATAATAATAAAAAAAAAATATCATTGATAACCGATCGTGTCAACGGTGTAAGTACATAATAATGTATAATATATAAAACCACAATTTTAACCTAATCACGTGCGTAATATTATACCCTAACAATATAATATACTGTGGTAGTAATTTTTTATCTCATGCTCTGTGCACACTATACAAATAATTACTTGCGAAATGTCCTTGGCGACGATCCACAACTATTGAACACCGTAGTAGTCCTTCAACTTGTCCGGACCATCAAAAATATACCGCCTACGACAAACGTATCTTCACCTAAGCAGAATAATACGCATTATAATAGCGGTTATTGTACGCATGTGACTCATTATATACAGGAACATTCTTTTGATACCAACCAGCCAATCATTATACATATCAAAATATTTAAATAATTTAGATTAATTTTTTGAATGTTATGGTTATTTTTCATCACAACTAGTTGACTGTCAAATGTCATCATTTTGTTTCTATTGTTATTAATTGTGATTTTTCGTGTATTTATTTTTATATATCTGTGTAGTGTGTACACTTTGGTTATACCGCGCGCACACCAAAAGATACGATAATAACACAACTATAATATTATAAAATATGTTGGTGCACAAAATACGATTGTTCGTTTTTCCACTCGAATTCAAAATAAATATTATTTGTTAGATAGGTAATAAAAGTAGTTCTTTTCATATTATTCGTTATATTATAATATTCCAGTAAGGTGTAAGAAGTGCGACGAGGAATTTAAAATGGAAAACGAGATTGTAGACGATAAATATTGTCGTTAAGCGCCACGTATACGTGATGTATAGCATTTGTGTAATGTCTTCGGATAATATTAATTATTTTAATAATATTTTAATCATAGACATATTATACGACGCTGACAACAAAATTACGTTATCACGCATACGGCTCGTGTCAAAGGCCGTTTCATAATGCGTTCATAATCGGTGTGACATCGATGACGCTTGTCGCTGATGGGGTGGCGTGTTCAGTCTTACGCGAATTGCCGATTTGTAGAGTCCGTATAAATTTACTGAACGTTTTGTTTTACAGGTCGTGTCTTGATTATTACTGCAAAGACGCTGCGTAGCTTCTGCTAGTACAGTGAACGCATAAAAAAATCACTCCAAAGTTGGAGGACTCATTTCAACGTGAAGAGTCAATCCATTTGAACCGCAATCATGGTAAGTTTTTTTTTATTAATTTATTTATTATTACTATTATATAAGCTGAGGTCTCTATATTTTATTATAATACGTAAACCGCGGTCTACATTATTATAATTTTATCTAAACTGAAAATGTTTTATATGTTATTTTTTTTAATAACATCTCATTTTAACTTGATATTTATCTAAAATTGAATTTTTTATGGGCTTTTATTACACTAATAAATAGGTGTTGATTAATGAATTAACAGTTTTTTTTATTGTATACAATTTTATAAAATTTAAATTTGAAGTAGAAGATGCATTGACTATAATATTATCCTACGAAATTATGATGTACTTCTCAACCCATCAACAAGTAAGGTTGGCACATTTTATCCATTTTGTATCGGATAATCAAATGTCTTTGTCAATTGTTTATAACTCTATGCTTAAATTCTAATTTTTAATACTCAACATTCAGTATTTCGATAAATGTTTTTGAAAAAAAAAAAAGTTTTTATAATAAATTGTACGTATAAGTGTATAATTTTACGTATGTATAGGTACTTACTACAATTTCACGGAAAACTCCCTATCATCACATCACTTCACTTCTCTTTTAACTAAACTTTAAATGCTGATAAATAAGACTACATTATTAGTCCAGTATATAGATATTGGTTTTTAAAAATGTCAATGTTTAAATATTTTGTTTTCGATTTGGAAATTAAAAACATACACCAAGTACAGCTCTATAAAATATACACGTACGTTTAATTAGTGGCCTAACTGCATAGCACCTGTTCATCGGTAAAATTGGGACGAACTTGTTTTATTTAATAATACCAGCTACTTCTAATTTATATATCTTTTTACGGAGTATTGGAATGTTATTATTACAGTAATTATTATGAGATCAATTATTTTCAACATATTTTTTTACATAGGTTATCATAAAAATTTTTTAATTTTCGTTTTTTAAATGTCTATTTTTACTTTATAGATAATCAATTTAATTTAATATAAATAGATAATTTGTAATTGCGTTAGAATTAATTATTTGTATTATCTCCTGACCCTTGTTAATGAATTTTTTTCCCATATCAAATATTCATGTACGTTAAACGCAATTGCATTTTCATTTATTCTTAAAACGTACCAAGAAGATTTATATGTCCGGTCTGTAATATAAATTTTATATCATGTGCCTATAGCTGAATTTGTATTTAAATTTTTTGTGATTTAATTAATAAAAAAGTGTAATTAGAATAAATAAAATTAATAGATTAAAAATTAAAATTATTTAAAAATAACATTTAGATTAGAAAAGAAATTCTGGTAAAAAAGTATCAATTTTCAATTATTCAAATAACACTATCGGTTTATGTTAAACTATTTATATATATATATATGATTACAAGGTAATGTATTATAATTTTTGAAATGTGTTGATAATTTTTATGAGCCTAGCATACATTTTTTTAAAAATATCTTAGTTTTATTAGAATCGTACATTTTTAACAAGTTAAAGTGTAATTTATTTATAGGTACTTAAAGTTTTAGTTATAGTTTATGCCTCGAAAGGTTAAGCGATGCATTGACATTCATGGTATTATTCACATCCTGAAATCCTTATTTCATAGATTGTCCAATACTACAGTATTCTTATTATTATAATGATATAAGTATTTTAAGCCTAGTTGAAATGAAATATATTAGATTTTTATTTTTTTGGGGGGACTCTACGTTATGTTTAGTGCAAAGCAGATAAACAAATCGATTTATTCCGAAAAAAATCTTTGATAATTTGTATAAATACAAATTTCTAATTTTTAGAACTAAAAATATTGTTATTTATTTTACAGAAAATATTTTATTCTTATTTTACATAATAGTTTGTGTTTCAACTTCCAAAATGCAATACAAGGCCCAAAGCTTTGCAGTTTTTTAATTTCTTTTATAAATCTAGATTTCTTTTTGTTTGTAAGAGTGGGGTAGTTAAAAGAATAATATAAAATTAGTTTTAAATCGATATATTTGAAACAAAAATACGCATAGTCGTATTGACTATTGATGCATTATAATTATTATATTATAGTAGTTAAGTACGTTGGTGTACTGTAAAGAACAATAAAGCGTGGACAACGCAGGACATATTTAACAATACATAATTCCGATAATTAGGGTATCTATTTTTAGATTGAGTATACAGTTGTCCGTCTGTGTTCGTGTCACCACGTAACCGTTTTTTTT
Source organism: Aphis craccivora (assembly GCA_009835225.1). Taxonomy (NCBI): domain Eukaryota; kingdom Metazoa; phylum Arthropoda; class Insecta; order Hemiptera; family Aphididae; genus Aphis; species Aphis craccivora. The sequence goes on along the minus strand of VUJU01000322.1, from coordinate 9,249 downwards.
TTTAATCATATATGATATTTATACTTACCTATGTCGACTATATTATATATGTTAGTTAAAAAAATATCTCATTATTATAGGCCTGCACACATGCATCGTTTTTTTTAAATGTTCAATATTATAGATAAAGCACGTTTCTGTAAATATCTCTCTTGTCCTAACACATTTTTTGGGGTTTAAAATGACGATAGACGAAGATCTGCGTGCAGTCGTAGTTAATTTGCGGTCGTAATAGTATAAGTAGCAACCTCGTGAAAAAAAAATTATTATTTTACTTCTGGGCTATCTTAGACATAGTTATTTATAATATCTATAACTAACACTTTATAGACAATCGACAGCCAAACAGTACTCATACTTGCGTTCCTCCAGTATATGTTTTACGAAATCCTTAGTTGTTACGCGACGAGTCTACCATTGTTGCATACATTCCAGTAAGTAATTACACATTGACCATTATATATATATATTATACTCATCACGTATGTATATATATATATATATATACCTATATACTTGGGTTGAAACTCCATTTAGGGAAAAAGTGTTTTTTCTGTTCATTTCTCTTGCATCCGCCCCACAAAACGGTAAAATTGCGTACCCGATTCAACAACGTATCACCGTCGTCTACCTATACTTAATGTACCTATATCATATATAATTAAGGATATATATATAAAAATATTTTAGTGTCCGTCTGTTCACGTACGAGTGTGTACCTACTCACAACGCCTATAGAGTTTATTTTTAAAGACGTTTCAATTTTCTTGTGGGCCAAATAACTTGTCAACGATCCACTTTTTTCCTCGCTCTCTCTTTGTCACTTCCTCAGTCAGGTCCCGGCGTCCCCCGAATATATTGCTGTCTTACGGTGTAAGGATATTCGTTTAATATATAGAATACAAAATATTGTATTAATTATATATTGTCGAAGAATAAATAAATACATAGTCGTTGTTCGCATTTCAGGGTTCACAAGGCGTAGAACCGGAACTCCAGACGTTCCTTTTGGACGAAAAGTCCAATATGAAAGAAGTACCTCAAAACAAGTAAGTTTTATTATAATTTTTTTTACTCAAGTTCTCTTTTCTTTTTCGAAACATCTTAATTTATATAATATTATATTATATAGTTATAGAAAATGTTATTTAATAACATATTAATTTACTAGGTATCTATTTTTGGTAGGTATATTATAAATTATTAGACGCGATGAGGATAATATAATATATAAATCGTGTAGCTGCAGATACATATTACTCACTCTACTCTTTCAAAGATTATTTATGTTTGGAATTTTCATTTTTATAGTCCATGAATAAATTTTTTTTAGTTTAAATTTTTAAATCTTAATAATTTAAAAAAATAAAACATTTTAATATTTGACATTTTGTTACTTTATGTGTTATAATGTTGTATACAATTTGATTCTTCAATGATTTCTACTCTCATTTTTTCCTATAATTATTATGTATTTATTAATTTACTAATTTAATTCATTGATTTAAGTATAAATAATAAATACCACATTTTCAAATTGTTTTATGTCATTAATGTTATAATATACAACTTTTTTTTTTTAAATCAAAATCTCCTATATTTACTTTAAATTGTTAAGTAAATTATTGTTTTAGAAATGTATCTAAATTTAAATTGATTTGTTATTTTAGTTATTAATGTATCTAATCAATATTAGATATATTTTATGTAACACCATTATAAAAGACTATTATTTTTATAATACAATTAAGTATGATAACTCAAAATGTAATTGGTCGAACTTTGATTTTTATATATAAAAAAATAAAATTAATGTAATGAGCAATTAACTATAAATGGGGTGGCCATAATTTGAATATAAGAAGATTGTACCACCTTAAAGTACCTAACTATTTTAAAATATGGTTCTTGAGTAAATTTACAAATGTAATAAATTGGAATTGGTACGATTAAATTATAAAAATTGGTTGAGCATGCTTGGTATGAATCATTCTGTATATATAGTATATTCGATTTTTTTTGTCCAGAAACGTGGCGCCTGGCAAGAGACGTCGTTGTTAATTATTAGTTTTAAAAAGCGAGCGCTTCGAACTCTGAACCAATATAAATATGTAATAATTACGTACAATTTCGACGCCAGCGGTGTGCTGTACATTTATAATTATTTAGGGTCCACATACATATTATAAAAAACATATAATATAAAATGATTTATTTCGTTCGAAAGTGTCGATGAATGGATTTGATGACTGTCAATTTGTAGTCTGATGTATTTCCCCTTGGCTTCATGAAGTCGTAGTCATTGTACCATGTTACTGGTTTATTTTAATAAGGGTGAAAATGTGAAATGGTTTAACGCCGACCAATTTTGGAATTTTGGCATTCGATGTTCATTTGGGGCGCCCGCCAAGGCCACTGTTATGAACATCTTTTGAATGTTATTTCCGCGTACCGTAATCGCAATAATTTTATGGTACTGATTAGTACTGAAGTTTTGCCGTCGTTATTGTTACATATTCGTATAGAAAGCAATATGTACGCGAGTGAACGAAATCGTATTTGTTTATGTACAGTTTTTAGACGTTCTTAATATTTACTCGTTATCATCACCATTTTAATATTATTATTTATTGTTATTGTTTTTTGTTATAACTTTTGTTTCGTTTAATGATATTTAAACATAATAATCAACGGTTTATAAAAACGTTTTTAAAACAACAGACATTATTGTTATTGATGACTTATTAAGTAAACAACACGGAAAAAAAAGAAAAACATGACCGCTCATCATGTGTAGTTTTTATGTCTCTTTAGTTTTGCAATTATTTTTTTATCTCAACACTAAGAACACATCATTGTTTCACCAAAAGTCCGAGTGATTGTGTTATGTGGTTGTACTACTGCAGTATATATAAATAATTACTAAATCCACCGAGATTTCGGTCCACGTTTTGATCTATGGATAATTATTTTTAACGGGATGCGTTTATCATATTTCAATCGTTAAGTACAATGTTGAGTATCTTTCCTTCAATAAATGATTTATTTTTAATGTACAAAATATATCGTAAAAAACTTTTTTCAAACATTGATCATAATATTTAATATTAAACGATTCTGTACGCGTTGCCTGTGGCATATTAAGTGTTTATGGATTTATGTCTTCTTAAACTTCGTTAAATGGAAACAATACAGATTTTTAACATAGCCATTTCGAGTAGTTTCGATCAAATATACAAGTCTTAGCTTATAAGACTTGGTTACTACAGTATACTACCTAAATCCGTTTTCTTTTAAAAAAAACTTATGTAGGTACTTATATGAAATATATGACTTTAACGTGTTTAACATTTGTCAGATATGACTTATAATATCTGTTATACTTCTGTTTCTTTGCTCTTCACAAACATTCTATTATCTTGGAATAAAGTAGAAAATGTAAAATATTTGTTGTTAACTTGTACAGTAATGAAAAACGTCATTATTATTATTTGTATTACTGTGTAAATAAAAACAAAATACATACAAATACATATTGTTGAAATATATTTTAAAGATAGTATAATGTGTGTTGCAAAGTTTTGTGAGAAAATAGATTTTTATTATGTAAACAACAATTATTTTTAAGTGATAAGCAACTATGTTATTAGTTTAAGCGTTAAAGTAATTATTTTATAGTAAATATATATTTTTTCATATTACTTTAACTCGAACAATTATTTTGTATCCTGATAAATAATTTAAGTACCACTGAGTCATAAAAGTGTAAGTTATTTTTCATTATAAAAATAAACAGTCATATTCGATATAATATTATGTATCATTCGATTACTTTGAACATATAACCGCAAATATATTCTAATTTTTATCCATCTATGGTTGATTCGTATAGGTGTATTGAATAATTTATTTTAAAAATGTGTTATTGTTATAACTTTACAGAGAATCATAAGTCATAATATTATCTAGTTTTATATTTATATTTTCATTTAGTATTAGTGTTAAATGTTATTCAAAAAAGTTTTGGTAAAATCATTTTAATGAAATAATGATTTTAATTTATTTTTAAATAAACTTTTATGTATACTTTTAATTATACTTTTATTTATAATTCATAACAATTAAATCAATAATACTGAGAACAAAGGATACATAATATAGAAATGTTGTAAAAACACTTTTCATAATATATATCTACGTATATAAAACAAAAGATAAGGCATAAGTTAATTAATAATATATTTATTTCAGACGAAAACCTAGCAAAAAATTAGAGAAGGGCGAAGTAGCACATCTCAATGGCATCGACTACTTTGATCCATTCCTTGAGAGAAACTTAGAACATCCTACTACGTAAGTGTAGTATCTATATACGTATACCTTTACAATATGTCATATGTCAATATTATACTAATTTCGTAGTTTAATATAATATCATATTATAATAATAATAGTTACATATTCATACTATTTAATCAATTTCTATAGTACCGATTTAATTTAAATAGGACACATAATATACGAGTATATGAGTAATTTAACGATATTATAATATCATATTAATTATTTCGATTTTACAGTAATGGCGAGACCTTGACTCATTTACTCAAAGCGTCTCTGGGAACCGGGATCCTGGCTATGCCGCAAGCTTTCCAGTGTTCGGGACTTATAACTGGCATATTCGCTACAGTATTCGTGTCGTTTGTGTGCACGTTTTGTTCGTATTCATTGGTACGCATGTGTTAAATATTATATAACATTATTTAATATTTTGTGTTTTTAGTTAAATACATAAAATATCTTTTAAAGGCATATATTTCTCATAAAAACATCTTTTTAAAAATTATTATGTTACCATACGGCATACACAGTATTTCATAGAACTTTGATTTTAATTAATAATAACACCGATAAATCAATCATCATTTAAAAACTAGTCGGAAATAAATCATAAAATATCTATAAGACTTAATAAAGTCACTGTTGTGACATGCGCATTTATTAAGCGTAGTTATTATAATAAGGCGCAATAGTTAAAGATCAATTTGCATCAATGATATCTTTTAATTATTTAACGAAATTATTACAAGTTATACCTATGTTTTATTAACAAATAATTTTTTAAAAAGTAAAACAGTGTATACTATGTAATATAATGCTTATTGAATACAATGTATTACCTAAATACTTTTCAAGTTGGGTATATTATTTAGTATTATAGTAAACATTATTAAATATTTGTTAATATATTTAATAACTACGAGTATTTACCTATAGTTTATAGAAGAAATATTGGAATTAATTTTTAAAAAGCATTGCTTAAGAAATTACTTTTTTTTTAATAACAGTTAATTGAATTGAATTGTGAACTAAATAAGCAGATTTTTATTAGTAGATTGTAATTAACAAAATTTTTTCGCAGATATTTCACAAAATTAAGTAATTATGATCCCTTATAATTTTTAAAAAGTTTTATATTTTTTTTTTATATTAGATCTTTAATATTTTACCTAGATTTTACAATTGTTTTTAATACATTTTAAAGGTAAAATGCGCACACACTCTCTACAGGCGGACAAAAGTATCGTCCATGGGCTACGCTGACGTGGCTGAAGTGGCGTTCGCCAATGGACCCGAATGGTCTCGGAAGTTCTCATCGTTTACCCGGCAGTCAGTGCTTTGGCTGTTGTTCGTTACATACTTTGGAACGTGCAGCGTGTACACTGTGATCATCGCATCGAACTTTGAACAATTGTTCCAGCATCACATGGGTTTTGCGCTAAACCTCCGGTACTTTATTGCAATGCTGCTCATACCGCTCATATTGCTTAGCTACGTGCCGAATCTTAAATATTTGGCTCCTGTGTCCATGGTCGCCAATCTGTTGATGTTCGTTGGTTTGGGCATCACGTTCTACTATACGTTATACGACTTACCTAGTATTTCGGAAAGGCCGGCCGTAGGGACCTTTGCAACGTTTCCAACATTCTTCTGCCTCACTGTGTTCGCCATGGAAGCCATCGGAGTGGTATGTATTATACTTGCCAAACTTTGAGAAGCGTGATATTTCAATTACCGATGTGGCGATGTAGTTTAGGGTACTTATTGATCTCGGTCATTATTGTACACGCTGACACCTGCCTATTTCTTTTTCTATATAATTTGAAGCACTATTTTCAATATGTATTACTTTTCGTTGATTTATACTAGATTATCTAGATTCTAGATTATGTTGATTCATTGAAAAAGTATATAAAGTTAAAAATATAAAAACAAAAACAAAATTAATATGCCGCGAAAAAATCTTTTGCTAATATTGTTGTAAATATACTTATTCTAATATATTCGTATACGTTAAAGTACAAAGTTCGCTGCGTTAAAGTCACTTTTCGGGCTTCAAGTCAACTAAATCTTATTAATATTTTTGACATTTTACTATAACTGTCCTCAAACCCTTTACTGGTTCGCCTTTCAAGAATATTATTTTATTTATTAATGTTAAGTGGCAGTTTTAAAGGTTAGCACAATTTAATGATGTTTAACAGAATTGGACTTAGATTATTATTATTTATTGTAGGTGATGCCGTTGGAAAACAACATGAAAACGCCCAGAAGCTTTTTGGGAGTTTTCGGTGTGCTGAATGTCGGCATGGGTGGCGTGACCATCGTGTATATTCTGCTTGGTTTCCTCGGTTATTGGAAGTACGGCGAAGCGACGGAATCGAGTATAACGTTAAACCTTCCCACTGAAGACATGTGAGTGTAACATACAGTTATCTCTATTTAACTTATGATTTTTCCATGTCACGAGCTTGACTATTAGATTTATTTATTTGAATAACATGACTTCTGCCAAAATCTAAATACGTCTATTTAACATTTACATATTGATAGAGCAGGATGCTGGTTGATTCACCAAGTACGCTCCCCGAATTTTTGAAATTTTAAAATATGCGTTAAGACCATATTTTTATTTTATTAAGATTTGTGTACTATTTAAATAGATTTATAAATATACAAAATATGTATGATATTAAATCTAGTAGGTACTTATTATAATTTATAAATTTTCGATGAATATCGATAGATTAATATTAATTACTAAATTTTTCAATATTTTCATATCTTCTAAACCTTGTTATTTTTAGTGTTTATACTAATTCATTAACTACTTAGATTTTTAAATAAAATACGTCATTATCATTAAAAAAAAAATTATTCATTAAATAATTTAAATTTAAAAAGAGGGTTTCTATTTGAAAACTGAAGTTTGTATACTCTTAAGTAGTACAACATAATATTTAAAAAATGATAAAAATATGGTCTTTAAGTACTTTTAAAAATACCAAATTTCTGATTTTAAATAACTAAATTATTGGAGAAAGAAGAGAGGGTGATTATTGAGTATGCTTGGTAAATCACAAGGTAAATCACAATATGTATAAATTAAATAAACGAAAATGTTTTCGGATGAGATTTAAACTGTGTAATATTACGTTTAACGACAATTTTTAATTTTTTCTATACATCTTTTTGTCTAGATGGAGTTTGGTGATGTACTATTGAATTATATTAATTATTATTTATGATTTATGACCAGCGCGCAAAAACTATAATTTATTCACTATTGGCTAATACTTTTTTGTGTGTGTTTATTTTAGTACTGCTCAAGTTGCTAAAGTATGCATTAGCTTAGCAGTGTTCTGTACGTACGGTCTACAGTTTTTCGTTTGCTTAGAAATCGCGTGGACCAAAATCCAGGAGAATTTTGAAAAAGCTACAATTTACCACAACTACGTCCTAAGAACGGTCATGGTGACCTTGTCTGGTGAGTAACAGTGCTGAAATGCAAATTGCATGCTGCATCAAATCGATTTTTTGTTTGTTCTATTTTGAAAGAAAAATGTATTTCATTTTTTTTAATTAACTTTCTCAAGACATTGAATACGTAGAAAAATATATTTTTTCAAATTCAAATGATCATGCTTTTTGTTAAAAAATAAAAATAAATTAAAGACAATAACGTGTAGTTGCTACTTCTTAAAACATTGATATGTGGCGTATAATAACGATAAAAAAATAAAAAGAGCAATGTGTAATTATTATTTTTTTTGTGCAGCATATACACGTGTATTAAATTTTTTTAACGTCTACCTACATATTGTCTCTGTGGTGTAAGTGATAACGTGTGTAACATAGGCATAATGTTTTAGAGGACTCAAGTCGTAATAATTAACAACTGCATTTCAAATTTTCTCCGATAATTTTTATAAAATTAAAATTAACGATTTAAAAAAATATATTTATTACTTACAATGTAAAATACAATAGTTTGATTATTATTAAATTATATTTTGTTTGTGGTTTTATAGTGGTGATCGCAGTGGCTGTACCGACAATCGGACCGTTCATCGGACTCATCGGAGCCTTCTGTTTCTCGCTGCTTGGCATCATCGTGCCTGTGATCATAGAGTTCGCCACGTACTGGGACAAAGTGACCGTCTGGATGACCATTCGGAACGCAGTGCTGATAGCCGTCGGCTTCTTGGCTTTGGTCTTTGGCACGTCTAATAGCGTCTTCCAAATCATTTCCGCGTACAGTCCCGTCCCTCCCGTGGCCACCAACATGACTCATTCGGCCGCTCAATGACCGGAAATCCGGCCACGCCATCGACCACACAACCACCCAATTCTTCTCCTCCCAAACAAAATTCGAGACTTCCGGTCATGTCGAGTACATCGTTACGATAATTATATATACTCACACATATATATATGTATTTATTGACGCATGTATACGTATTAAAAATTTGTAAATCGAGATCGGACGACTATCATCGACAAGTCGACTGCCACATGCGGTTTATTGTCGACGTCGTCGTCGTCGTCGTCGTCGTCATCGTCATCATTGTTTTCTCCTTCGGTCGCCCGTCGACCACTGCGCGCAAGTGCGTATAGCTTCGGCCGGTATATAGTAGCAGGTGACAGACATATATTACATAATAATATTATTTTTAAGGCGCACTCGCACATCGAAAAAAAATGTTTAAGTATTATATTTATATTACTATTTTAATTTTAATTTATTTTTAAATGTCAAATTTAGGATTAATAATTTTTATTACTATTGTACGATCGGGTTTTTTTTTTTTATTCGATCCAGACAGGCTTTACAATATACCTATTATATGATATTATAATTAAATAAATGTTTTTCATTTTCTTTTTTTATATATATTTATATGTATT